>JAAAKB020000008.1:4444961-4473708 GCA_010014835.2 Apostichopus leukothele | reverse complement strand
ATGTCGTTATGGCATAGTGGAGTCAGTGAGGTTGAGAAAAATCATAGAAAACGACGCAAAATGCTGCTTTAAGTTAATAGGATAGGAATGATCTATGAACACTTTTTATTTCTCCCACTGGTTAATTTACAACTTTACACAAAGAAACTGTGATGAACTACTTTTGTTAGGCCAAGGATGGCTGGCCTGTAGCCCCTCGTAAGTGTTGTGCACTGCCAGTCAATGTACTAAACATATGTTGACCATCCTGTATCACTGTACACATTTGTACACATTTGCCAAGTATAAATCATTGTCTGTTATGAAATAGTTTGTCATTGTTAAGGTAAAGAGTGAGTGACCTTTAATTGTGAAGTATTTCATAAAGTATTTCATAACTTGAAATAGATCATTCACTGTTGAAACTTAGTTCCATCAATAGAACTATGTCCCTCCATCACTATCAGTTTCCTACTGTACAGGAGAGCTGTATGTGTCAACTATGGCAGTACTGTAGTAGTAGCTGCTACATTCCTGCACACTTCAATACCATGGTGCTATACAGGAAAAGGAATAAAACAGTACATTTCTGTATTTTGTCAACAGTTTTTGAAACAAACAATATGATATATGACTCAAAAACTAAGATAGCAATTGGTCAAAGTAGGAGAATCTCTTAGCTTCTTCATTATTTCAGTTTTTTATTTCTGCAAAGCTAAAATCAGTAAGTAACTAAATTATTCATTTAGTCTTTAACATGTCATGGTCCAGACATTCTTCTTTATTAGCATTAAGCAAATTGGAAGTCCGAAAGTTTGGAAGTTTTACTTCAGTATTTGAAATGCAATTTGGCTGTAGCTAGACTAATGAGTTTTGGTGTCATGGAATTCCTAGTATGGAAATGGATAACAGATTTATCAAACGCGAATCTTAAAACAGCTGTCAGGCTGTAAAAACTGGCTGCCAGCATAGGCCTGGTTTCGTATTCGATAGTTCAATATTCATGAATAATTGGAGTCTAAAAATTGCAAAGATGTTTCGTTTCTACATAGTTCACTGTTGCTTAGATTGCGGACTCTGTTAACATCAACTCAATGCTAAAAGCAAGTTACGACATCTCTTGCATATATATGCTGGTAGGGAAATTGTTACAGCCATTTGGAATTATGTTCTAATGCTTACAGTATATATGGTACTCGATTGTCACACTTGAAAGCACCGGTAATGACAGTAGGAATAGGTCTTTTATGTAATATAATAGGAACAGGATACTCCAACTATTCCTTTACAGTGCTTTGTAATGTGGTATATGTCATGACATGCGAGTACCATAGAGTTGGTCTCAACTGGGTAATTGTGAGGAGTTGTTGTTGCTACTGGTAAGGTGAAAAGTACAACAAAATTTAGCAGGAAGTTACATTCTAAGCTAATTTGGTAATTGCCTGAAAGGTTGTTTGTGTAAGATTTAGTGCAATACTAGGTACATGTTAAAGCAGCAAGCTGTATGAATATGGTTGGGAAGGTGGAAAAAGAGGTAGTAGAGATTAGGAAATAAGTAAAAGAAAAAAATGAGAGATGTTTTTGTGTCAGATATTCGGGGATATTGGCAAAATAACCAGAGGGTCCGCACATGACTTAGCTCTGGATTAAGGCATGTAGATGCTGGCCATACAATGGTGATACCTTTAGTGCCAGACATTGGTCTCTCGCACCCTATTGAATGCTAGAGACTTTGGTGTTGTACATCTTTATATGGTTACAGCTATACTGTAGGTATCACATGGATATGAGTAACAGACATTCACATTAAATTGTAGTTTATTTTCCCTGATCGTAGCAATCTGAATCTTGTTTTGATATGACAAATGTGTTTCTAAGTTATCAATTTTTTTTTCCAGGATATACTTGTAAGCAAATTATTCAAAGCATAACTGAGTACTATTAATTTCAATAAGCATGCCAGTTGATCAAACTATAAAGACGGAAGGCGCATAGCTATACTCACCTACTGAATATTCAGTGATCAGGATATTTGATTACCTGGACACTTTTCTCTCTCACTATTAATATTAATCTCATACAAAAGGTAAATAGACATTTTCCAACCTTTAAATTTGTGTTCATTATTTGAGTAGCCAGTTGACAAGTACATACTGAAGGGCCAATGAATTGCATTGATATGAATGAATTAGTAGAATTTGAAAGTTAACCAAAACAACTAAAAATATCTGAGCATTTAAAACTAGAGTACATGGCTCACACAATCAGGCTTAGAATTTCACAATTTTAGATACTTGCTATAAGATTCCAATGCTTGAGAAATCTGCTGAGTAAAATCCAGTTCTCACTATCCTATTCCTGCATTGCAACACACAGGTTATTACTGTACAGGGTAATATTTGCTGATACCAAGCAGTAATACTACAGGGCTTACTTTAGGTACGGAAACCGTGTCAATTCTTTGGCCGACAGTTGTCGACCGACCTAGCGTGTGTTGATGTTCTTAGGGTCTACTAGCAGAAACTGCCAGTGTAATTATAGCCAGTAAATAGCCCTGATTTTGAGACCTAACAGTAAAAACCATTGATCTTCTGTCACCTCTCAATGCAGACAGAGAAATGTTTAGCCCTTTGGTCTACTTCTTCTGAACCGTTACTGATTTGAGAAATCATCATCTGGTATTTTTCTCCCTCACCTGTGGTTGTTCCTCCAGAAATTATCAAATAACAAATAAAAAAAATTTAAAAACTGTCACCTTTGGTTGTTCCTCCAGACATTATCAAATAACAAATTACAAAAAATTAAAAAACTGTTACACTTTGTAAATAATTTGAGAAAGCAAAGCAAAAACAAAGATTCATTGGGAACTGTCATGGATCCTAGCAAGGAAGGGAGTTACACTATGTACCAATATTCAGTTACCTAACACAGGAAATATCTTAGTTGAACTCTACAAGTTTCATTCTGGTTTGTTACTTCTGCAACTCTTTGAAGTAAAGGGAAGTGGGAGGAAGGTCTTTGGAATATTGAAGTGATGACTTATAATATGAATGTTGACTTGAATGATGTTTGAATTCTTCCTCTGGCCGTGTGTGACAACACCTCTTAGAAGGTGTGGGTTAAATAGGCGCAAAACCAGACAAAATGTGCTAAACTGGACATTATTCTTCAGTTTCTTCTATATTGAGAAGATAACATATCTGTAATGATGGGTACACTTATGAATGAAATATTGGAACGGCACTCTTGAGATGACCCAGCCCATAGACCCAGAGACAGGGAGGGAGGAGAGAATGGTAGGGACCGTAGGGTAGGATCTGTGTGATGACTCTATGGTAGGGTAGGACCTGTGTGATGACTCTATGGTAGGGTAGGGTAGGACCTGTGTGATGACTCTATGGTAGGGTAGGGTAGGGTAGGACCTGTGTGATGACTCTATGGTAGAATGGGGTAGGACCTGTGTGATGACTCTATGGTAGGGTAGGACCTGTGTGATGACTCTATGGTAGGATAGGGTAGGACCTGTGTGATGACTCTATGGTAGGGTAGGGTAGTACCTGTGTGATGACTCATGCTTCCTATTTGAGGGTTGTATTATGTCCAGTACTGCATGTTTGGTGTATTACTTTGCCTCATGTTCATTGCATCATGTTAATCTTATGTCTCAAGTGTTTTAATATTTTTGCTTGTGCTGTGTGACTGTCCGTGTGTTTGTTTGTTTTGGTCAAGATCAGATATCATCCAGTCAACTCTTATGGTCCTTAAATATATATATATATCACCCTACAGAGATAACTTATCCAGCCAAGTTTGTAGGTAGGCTAAAGAATGTCCTTATGTGAAATTCTGTATTTCAAAAAATTAATAAATAAATAAACTTGTTTGCATTTAATGAATTGTACCAAATATTAGCTGTTGTTATAGTTATAGAATTGTAATGAATCAATCCTTTTTATCATGTTTATATCACTGAGGTTGCATTTGATCTACCCTTGACACAGCCAGCTGTGAATACTCACATTTCATATTCTTTTAGAGAGAATTGAGTAGACAGCTGTGCAAAATATTGAGGGTGTGTTCATGTTCTACTACTTATCCAAACAATGGGCATTATTCTAGCTTAGAAGTTACTGCAAGTATTATTGCTACATTGTTTTCCTGTATGTGTCCAAATGATATAGCAAATATGATAATGGCTAAAGCCCTCAGATTTTCAACTGAGTCAAATCACCACAGCACTTACAGACATTGTTGCTGCAAAAATAGCTTTATTTGTCATATCTTTGACATCCGGGGAGGGGGGCGGGGTAGAGCATCGCTGGTCTGTAGCATGATTTGTGTTGTATATGTCCCTTTTATGTCAAATTTCTTGATGTCGTTCATCGGAAGCAAAGACAAATGTTTAGTTGTGATGTGTAATCCAATACAGATATGACTGCAAATGAGTGATAACAACGATTAAGCTAGATCACTGGCACATGTACAGTATTGAGTGCAATGAAATAGTGAACAGTCAAGAAGCTGGTCAATAGTGTTCAGAAGGTCCAACTAGTTTGTTGTTGAAAACTCATTTCAGTTCATTTCTCACACACATAACAAATTAGCATTCTTCTTTTACACTACAAGTAACATTAATGCTGGTTTCCTCGTCTGTTTGTGATATCCTGGCCCTTGCAGACAGAAAGAACCATTTAGATTTGCCCTGTAGAGGGTCAATGTACTTAAAATAATGACAAAATCCTGTCCTATGGACGTCATTTTCCTCCTATTTGAAACATCTGCAAGCTACCATTTAACCAGCTGTTGTATCAAGTCTGTGGTACAATGGATACAGTGCAAACATCACTGTTTATTTCCAGGGTAAATAGGCCAATAAGCAATAAATTATGATATTTCTGTGTGAAAGTACAGTCAGATTTCCAAGTTATTTTTTATTTTTAAAATATATTTTTAAGTCTCATATAAGGAATTCATTCAGTTATTAAACCTTTTGTCACCCATATATTCACTCTTCATATCGGTATTAATCACATTTAAAACAAACCACAGATTGTCAAAATTGTCGACGTTTTTGTTGCTATTTTGAAATAAATATTAACTACTTAGGTTAATGATCTACATTATTGTCATATTAGTGCTGAATGAAAGAAAAGTTGATCGAGAACAAAGTAAACAAGCTGCTTTACAGTTTTAGTACTCTCTCATGAAAAAAAAATGAGTAAATCCCTTGAGAGATCTAATCTAGATTAGTTTAATCAGTGAAAAAGTATAACTTGATCTTATTATTTGAGGTCACTAATGAATTTATGCAAATGTAAGATGTATCTTAAAACCTGATGTATACATACCATTTTCTTCTGCTGACAAAGACATAATATGTCACCATGCCAACATGGCTGATCTGCGTGGCCTATTTAAAATGATTCATATTGTATCTCATAAATCAGACAACACTGCTTTATATACAATAGGGGATTGCATACTCATCTTGTCTATCTCATAGTAGTGGCTTTCCATTTTATAACTTTTTGTTAAATATCTTTTGTGTAATATTCCATGAGTCCAGACTGAAATTCTGTAACATCAATTCTCTTTTTATTATGAAAGCCTTGAAATGTTTGAGTTATGCTATAAATAGAAGTGACCTTGATGCACAAATCTTCCCCAATATTTGTGATTTTCAAGGTTGCGCAAATAACATAGACAATTGGTTACAATTGTACATGACACATGCCATGCTATTTTTGAATGGCAAACATGTCCATGATATGCATTATAAGTATTCATTCACAACACATATTCATATTACAGTACTACAAGATCTATTATAGAGCAATGTCACCTCAACAAAGACCTTTTTTAGATGCCAGGCAATTTGATTGAAACAGGATGTTACTTGTTAACATCATTGAGCTTTTGAAATTTGAACATATATTAATTTTTTTATTTTTTTATTAAATCTTATGTGGATCTGGATATGTACTTTAGTTGATTATTTCTTGAAGTGAAGAGACAGTTAGGCATTTAAAATGTTAAAGTCTCAATGCGTGTCTGCCAAATTTTAACTTCGACCTTTCCAGCTTACTGCACTTAATGCTTCAGTGATAATAACACCGTTCTATGCAATTTTCACATTAAATCATTATTTTTATTGAGTTATCTGTCGTTAAACATTTGAGCTGAATAAAGTTCACCAAATTTTTTAACAAGTCCTTAGATTCTCAACTTCAATCAAAATTTACAAGCCCCGCCCAACAGATCATGCGCCAATCAAATCTCTCTGTTTTGTTTACGACCGTTAGGCCTGTGTGCTAGCTTGTGTTAGGTCCATTCTCTTGAATAGTATCTTTCTTTCGGTCTTTCCAATGTAGCATGCAAAATTGTGTCATTTCCTTCCATTGCAAGGAATAAAGAGGTGTTTACAGACGTTTCCTCTGTGAAATTGGGTAAGAAAAGTGGACGATACGAGTATATATAGGTTACAATTGTGTAATGCACAATGCTGATATGGGTGGTCGCAGTGATATTACGGTAAATCGTTCGCGCAATAAGGGCAACAGAAAATAAATTTCTTTTCTTCGATTGCAACAGCTTTTCTCCATTAAACCCACCTGGTCAGAGTGCATTTAGAATAAGAAACATTGAATCTGCTTCGGAAGTTTGTTTTCCTAAATTCATCAGCCAACACGTTTTGAGACTTTAAGTATAATTTAGATTTAGATCATAAATCAAGAAACTTAGATCCTGAAGTTGGACAAAGTATTTCTTGATGAAAAGTCTTTAAGTTTCAACGACCAGTTCAATTTAGTTCAGCCTAGATGTTGATGACAACATCACCATGAAAAAGAACTGAATTGAGAAAACAACACGATAAATTTAGACAAAGATAAAACTATAGGTGACATAGAGTTCATTCAACAAAAACAAGAATAAGTCAATATTCAAACTAAGCTTAGAAAACAGCAGCAATAATGGAGAGAGAAAAAACTATATATAAATATGAGTAGACAGCAGAGTGACAGTACTTTGGCGATCCATAAAACCTAGGTTTGCTGGTTCCTTTGTGTGGATATTCCAGGTACTGAAAATGCTCAACTCCAAATAATTAGAGTTTGCCACTAAATATTGAATTATTGATTGATGTACTACACCGTACATCGGGTTCGATAAATACAATAATGCACAAATGAAGTAACAGTTTTAAACAAAGGCTGAATTAGGCAGGAGAGAGACAAATAGGCATAGATACTATAGGTTATTTGAAACATGGTGTAGTATCTGAGCCAGACAGTCACAGAAGGTTTATAAGTGCGGTCTTTCTATATGTGGTTGTGTCTAGGTTATATAAAGGTTTTGGACAGTTCTATTCAAGAATATGCCTAGGTTCATGATAATGTGAAGCGAGTGTTATTCTATTGTTTATTGAGTAGTCACTTTATTCATTCAAGCCCACATTTCTCAATCAATACAGAAAGTACTTCTGGTAATAGTCTGTCGAAAATGAAAATGTTCAACAATTCGCAGTGATAGGAAATGCAGGAAAAGCAATCCTTGTTGGTCCATTACACATCATCATCATCATAATAAATATTCACTCAGGAAAAGTAATCAGTCAACACATAGCTCCCTCTTTTAACCGTCCTCCTTTTTTTACTGTTAACCCGTTTTTCCTGTCCATTACCTGGAATGTTGCCCGGTTTCTACATTTCAGTAAATTCCTCCACAACTAGCTTCAATTGAGGAGGATATTACTTGTTTACATTCACTGGAATACCTTTGAATGTAATTTGTTGTTAAAAATGTACTGCAGTGTAGAAAATACTGACAGAGCTTGAAAATCTACTCTAATTCTCGAGAATCAACATTTTTACCGAATTGTTTGAAATGCAAAGTGCCACCTTGTATGTAGTGATACAAAATAAAGGGGGGTGGGGATGGGAGATGTTTCTGTGTCCTGTACATACACATCAGAAATTAATCTGTTCTCTTTGAGTGAAATAAGTTGAAATGCAAATCCTAATCAATCACTACACATTTATTAGAATCCCATCCGACATTCTTTTTCATTTGTTATCATGTTACATGATGAGGTTGGTGTGATTGTTTTAATGTTGAGGTAGTCAGCCTGTAAAATCATGCACTATTTGTGGTATTGTTTATGTGCCTGCTGTTTGTTCTCTGTATGAACTTTGCATTACCATGCACCAACCTCCTCTGCATCTTATTATCTCCCATTCGTGACAGATGACCCCGAACTATTCTAATCTCTCTTTCTCCTGTTTGTGTCTTCACCCAGTTTTCGTAGATCTAATGGAGTTGAAGTGTCATACAATAGAAGCGTGTCTGTCCCAGTAGAGGTATATATTGGTGTATCCCCTGCATGGCTATTTCTTCAGCCATCTATGTGTTCATTTTCAGACCACGTTCCTCTAAAATTTGCATTATCATTTAACACCCCACCACCTTTAAAAATCAGCTTGGAATGAAATTTAAAAATGTTCTCAGCACACTTGCTTCTGTTTACATATAAGTATTTGTGGAGGTTACGATTCAGTAGTCTCTCGTTACATAAAGCAAGATGAAGCGTATCAGTGGATCGATATAAATGTCTGATTCAAGAAATTCAAAATAGACATTCTTCCAATATAGGAAAAGTTGACAAAGGAGAAAGGGAATGAAGTTTGGCACTTTCAAACTTTTTAAATCTTACAAAAATTTTGTTCAAAGTATAAAGGTGATATTGACTCATCTATAGTAAAACATTATTTGTATCGATTTGTCGGTTGTGTAAGAGAAGACACTAATACCATTGTTGCCAGCTGCTTTTGCAGACTGAATGTCCAAGCTTTATTATAAATGAGCTTTGAAATTTTGTGCTGACGTGTCATTCCATCCCTTAACATCATCCATAACTCGTGCGATAAGATGGGTCTAATTCAGCTGTCTAGGTTCATTGTGTAACACCTCTCTCTCTCTCTCACTATCTGAATCTACAACAAACTCACCTTGAATTTCTTGTACATATTAAATGTCACAACAGATGGATTTCTTCATTCACCTCTCACATGTCTCCTATACATGAGGACATAGCCTACAGCATGTTCAGATTTATGGATGATGCCTTGCCACACATACACATATAAACTAGGGTGGGATTGATGGCAGAGCTGTCCTTCACTGATATTTAGGCCCATTACCGGCTAATTGCACCTTATGGGAGTGGAATGTGCGATCTTCATGTGAAATATTAGCTGATGTTTAAATGGAACATTGCTATGTATTAAAATTAAGAAACAAATGTAACTAGTTGCTGCACTGAAAGCATCCTTCATCCATGTAGGTGAGGTACTTCCCAAGCAGCTGTACCCTGGAACTCACATGGTAATTCTCAAGATATCAACATTACTGAGTTGCCAAGATTGCCAGAAAAGTTATTGAATTTAGCTGCATAGAGTAGCATCCTGTTTTACTTCTAAGGAATAACTGGATCTTAACACAGAACAGACTTCACTGAAACATTGTTACCTGTTCATCTTTAACAATATAATAATATCAATGTTTGTTGAGCTTGTTGTAATTCCTTTTGAAAACTCTGTGCTTTTATGTTCAAATTTGTTAACTCTTCAACTTGTTGTATTGCTAGATGGAGGTAAATTGTTTCATCGTCGTTGATGTATTTTTAAGTTTGATGTGAAATCAGTTCTTGGACTAGCTAATTTGTGACTCTGTGGACAATCTTAGATGTCTTCAAAGCTATGGATTGTTCAATATCACTGGCGATATCTTGTTATATTTTTTATCTTATCTTTATAGTCTCAGCCAGTCCTGGTGTTCTTCATGCATTTGTTTTGTAAGCCATGCATTATGCTTTTACATGAAATGTTTTATAAATGGGGGGGGGGGGGAACTAATCCATATTACAAAGACATTTTAATTTAGTGAAATAACATTGCGGTTAGTGATAGCAAAAACACATCTGCTTGCAGTGTTGAGTATCCTTGTTGAAATCAATAACAAGCTATTCAGTATGTAGCTTTCCCAGGGTACCTCCCAATGCTGGTTAAAAAACAATACCAATTCTGAAGTAACTGGGGCACTCAATACCTTGGACATTAAACCACTATACAAATATCAGACACAAAGAAGGTATGATGATAACATGAAAAAGGGAAAAAAGGACATTTAAGGTCAATGTAGATAGAAGTTCAGTGTGTTCAACAAGGAATTTTGTTCAGCAAAAGGTGGGATTAAGGTCAGATTGGAAACCACTTACTATAGATGTTATTTAAAGTAGACCATTGCTGCTACTGCCAAACATTGCAACATTGCAATGTTTGCGAGACATCCTGCATTTTATGAAGGGAAATGTTCAAATTCCACATGTAAACAACCTGGAAAAAGATGTGTGTTCATCTATTCAGATATTTTGTAGTTGTACCATGGATTTGGGATTTTTGGGGGATATGGGATTGTACAACTAGGGCCCATCTTGGAATAGAAGATTGGCTGATCATGCCAGTAGTATTAGTAAAGTAGGATTTTCTGTAATGAATAAATTAAGAGCCACTGTATTGAAGGATTTCTGACATCACTCCCCTCTCACCCGTCTCCTAGATTCATAGGCGCTCAGATATTACGTTATTGCACATTGTTAAAGACGTTTTTTAAATAAGGAACAACAGCGTGCAATGATGAGATTAATGTGAGCCCAGGCACACTGCACACACTGTACAGAGGCAAGCAAAACTTTCCCACTAACAAATCCCAATCCAGGAGTCATATACAAACAAATCATCGCAGAAAATAAAGTGGAAATAAAATATGCATATTTTGACTAAACAATAGTCGGTTTGAATTAATGCAATTGCTGAGAATTTTTAGTGTAGTGTTAGTGTTATATCTGATCATTGCAAAGTCTAAATCCCTGATCCATGTCCATTCACTCACCGGCCCAGCCCCTCCTCGCCCCAAACAACCCCCTCCCCTCCGCCCTTCTTTTTTCTCCATCTTCTCATTAAAAGTGTTACCGTATTACTTAGTGGCATCTTTTTGGGCATCTCATCAAGTGGACTTATTCACTGTCTTGTTTTATTTCTACATACTGTATCACATGATAGTATTATTTTACAGTGTAATTCTTTATGATATTATAAAGTTGGGGGGAGGGGGGTAGAGGAGAGAGGGTTAATGTTAGGTTGAGGCCAAAATTTATACTCCTTCATAGAGCTCTTTGGAGTGATGTGTAATGTACAGTACTGAAGAAAAGACTTCAAGGAAGTGTTCTATGTGTATAGCAGTGTAACAACACTCTCCCTTTAAACAGTATTAATGTCGCTCTAAGAAGTACCATGAGAAGATCTAGGCCTGGTCACATTAACGATATCGATTTTTATATTAATGAATCTATTCTGTCAGGTTGAAGAGGGTCCCTTATCATACAGGGAGTGCTTTGCTCTATAAAAGCGGGTTTATTAAATTATGTGCACTTCACATGGGAGAGTGTCTGGTCTAGTAGTGAATGTTACACTATATATAATGCAGACAGTTGTAACCACCAACTGGTGAAAGAGATGATTGTGTATAATAAATATTCACACTTACAATAATAGTATACTGTATGCTAAGGTTTCAGTAAGACTTAAAGGAGCTTTTTGGGTTGATTTTGATCAACGTTGTTTGGATGAGCTGTTTTATACTAGACTCTGATATCAAAAGAGCTCATTAGCTTGACTAGCCAAGTTGCATTTAAATAAGTGAAGTAACTGTTCATGTAGTTTAAAAAACTGTGCACCATGTAAAGTGTCCAGACTACAGACCGACCGCCGTTGAGGAGTAAATCAAGGTCTATAATGACCTACTGATGAACCTTCAATTGGGAGAAACATCTAGATGAGTGTCTTTAGCATCATCGATTACAATCATATCTTGAGAAATACGAGTCAGTTCTCAAGAAATTGCCGACGGCGGCGCTCCAAAAAAGCTGCTCTAAGGTTGTTAAGAGAGCAATGCTATGATGAATGTATCGTCCTACAGATACAACACCTCGTACTACTGTATATTTCATTTTCAGAGTTGAGGGGGAAAAAGAGGGATCTTTTTTTTACCACCGGTTGGAAACTTACAGATAGTAGACAAGAACCATAGCGGATTTAATTACGATGATGATGATGATGTATAGTGCTTGTGCAGGATTTAATTGCTCTGCATAGAGCTATACATATATTAACCTATTAAATTCTATCTTCAGTGTTTCTTTATACTCTACAGGATTTGCCAAACCTTTGACCAAATCCTTGGGGAAATGAGACTGCATGATGTGTTCAGCTTGCGTTATATATGAATATATATATTTATATCTATAATGCTGTGATTATATTCATTTGTGGCTGTGCTTGGCTTGCCCTGCTCCTCCTCCTCCTACTCCTCCTAACCCTCCTCTGTCATACACTCATATAAACTGTCGCCTCTTCCTCCTTCTCCCATGATTTTTTTCATTTGATCTGGATACGTCAGTTTTTCAGTTTGGTTTGTTTTTTTTCTTTTTCTGTTCCATACAGCATGAAAAGAGCTAGTTCCATGTCTGTACTGAATTCCGGTCACGAGGTGAGTACATATCGCTGCATTCTCTGTTCCCCTGCCCCCACACCTCGTTACGTTCTCGTCAACTTTAAAGCACGAGTGTGAATTGTCAAGCATGAAGATAATGAAATTTTTCTTATTCTATTTCTTTATTGTTAATACAAAAGACAGTAACCTAGTTTCACACAGTACTTTACCCTTTCGGGCCAATTGTCATCTGCAGGTTGTCTACAAATAACAGCAGCCTGGAGCTATGTAACTGTGCTGTTACTCGAAGGCTTGTTTGTGTAGTAAATCGAAACCACAACAGGAAAAAAGATCACATTAATATTTATAGTCACACTGCTTTCATCTGTAGAACTTTTGGTTGGTAGTTCGTAGAAGGGGATACTGAGTTCTGGTTCATTCGTCACGTTGATAGTGGTAAAGGGGCATCAAAGGTACCAGAGTTGTGGGAAGGGTGGATGAAAGCCAATCCATGTTATCTTGTCAGTGAGAATTCATTTTAGAACGTGGGAAAACCAAGAGCCCTTGTTTGGTTGTTTGTTTGTGGTAACCAAATAAATTATGCAAAAGACTCAATAGCTACATAGCTAATCTTTTGTTGACAATATTGAGCTGTTTGTTACAGTTTCTGAGCAATTCCTCACAGGACTGCAGGTATCAAGTCCATGTTTCTGTGTAACTAAACTGGGACTTGGTAGACTCTAGGTGGCCCGCAGATGGACTTGGTACTGCATAGTTTGACCACCCATATAGAACAGATTATTATTTAATGAACAACATCAGATTTACTAATACCTGTTCTTACACTTTGGTTGGTCGGGACCGATTTTCCCTGTGTAGATCCGTTGGCTTACAAATAATATGTTATCGTACATCAAATTGACCACTTTGGATCACCAGTCCCACTCCCAGTTCATAATAGTTCTAAACAGGGCATGTGCCGCGTTAAAGTTTCTCAGCATTGCCCAATCAGATCACTGGGTATCGTAGTTTCATTGTAACCGACTGGTTGAAAATTTGGCTGGATCATTTCAACTTGAATGTTGATCAGTGATGCTAAAGCAGCTGTTTTTGCATGTTAACCAATTTTATGGTTTCATTTGAACAAACTTAAGACTTCCTTCTAGGATTTTGCACCCAAGTAATGAGTCATAGTTTGGTTCAAATCTAAAAGACCCAGACACTTTTCTTCTCACAACCCATGTGACATTCAAAATATTTGTGACTGTTTCTTGACTACTGAAGTGAAACTTAACCATTGCTTTTGTTGCCAATTAGAACCGAGAATTTTTACACAACCTCAGAGCACGAAGTAGCTTTAAGATATGTTACTACTCAGTTGTCAGATCTATGATTTGTGTCAGGCACAGTCAGTTCTGGAATTGGACTTATGTTGGACTAGCTGGACTCAGACTTGGAACTACTGCAAGTTACTGGACTATACTACTACCACTACTACTACCATTACTACTACTACTACCCTGTCATGTTGAAGACAAAGTTGAAAATTCTTTGCCACATTTGAACTAGGTTTTATTCATGTGTATATTTTTTTTTACCGTGGCATTTCTTTTCCTTCTCTACTCATAGCCTGGGGTACCCCGTCAGCTGACTCTCCGAGGACGGGCGGGGAGTCACGAGAATCTATCATCAAGAAGGCAATCTGGAAACTTTTAACGACCTGTTCACTTTCCTATTAATTATATTTGTACACTCGACTGCAGCAATGTTGTGAACGCTTTTGCAAGAAAGGAACGCTCTGCGCGACGTGGTTGCAATGGACTTGCTACAATACGGCAATGAATGGAATCAAAGCTCAGCTAAACGTCAGAGATCAAGCGGCTAGTCGGGAGTCGTTACTCACCCACTGGAAGCCATCCATCCATTGGCCACTGAAGAGGGATGTTGGTTGAAGGTAATAGAGAGATTATAATGGACAAATCGGGCTTATCTGATTGATTCCATCCATGACCGCCAACTCCTGAAAGTAAAGTCAGAGAATATCAGAGATGCAGACACAGAAAACCTGCTAATCTATCACAAATTATCCGTGAGAATTATCTGTGTTGATAAAATGTCGTCTCTTTTGGGCTACAAGCAAATTGATTTGTTTCAGTCTAACTCATGCTGAAAACATGTTAGCTTTTTCTCCTACTTTCTGTCACAAGAATAGTGTTGTTGTTCTTGTTTTTGCTTCTTCTTCTAATGTGTATGGTGGGCATTGTCTTGTACTACTAGGTTTAAATTGTTTTCATAAAGATTTTATCTACTTGAATAACTCCATTATGAATTATAATTGTCCATGTCTGATCTCAATATTGAAACATTGCCAGATAGAGTATATGTAACATTCTAGAAAACTTCAAGAATATGACATCTTGATCAAGTCACCACACTGATCCATTGCACTGATCTTTAATTTACCTGTCTTTTTACTGGTTCACATCTACAGATTATTTCTTGATCCAGTCCCTGTACTGATCCACAGAACTGATCCATTGTACTGATCATTCATGTACCAATCTCTTTACTGGTTCACATCTACAGATTATATCTTGATCCAGTCCCTGTACTGATCCACAGAACTGATCTATTGTAATGATCATTCATTTACCAGTCTCTTTACTGGTTCACATCTACAGATCAAATTTTGATCCAGTCCCCGTACTGATCCATTGCACTGATCATTGATGTATCAGTCTCTTTTCTGGTTCACATCTACTGATCAATAATTACTCCATTCTCTCCCCCTCCCTCTATTGATTGTGAATGTGAAGTGCCAGTGTGTAGGCTGGTCAGTTTCAGCAGATCCAAGTGTTTGTACAATAAATGTACTGATTCAGAGAACTGACCATTTGATGCCTCAAGTGGTTCACCATATTTGTCAAGGTGATTACAATTAATGGCTATGCTGTTTTGCCATATTGCCTAGCTGCAAATTATTTCTTCACTGTAATGTGTCTTTTACACAGATGCATGTTGAGCAATGGAATAGTTTACAACTAAGTATCTGCAATGAATAGTGTATGAGAGAGTTTAAGATGATGACATATTTTCTGGGGTTTTGTATTTTTTTAAATTTTTTTTTAGTGTTTCTGGTTCTTATTACGATAAACAAAATGCCCAAAGGATTCAGTCATGGTTTTCAAAGTATTTAATATTCAGCAAACATTTTTCCAAAAGATGTTTTAATATTTCTTGATGGCAGTCTGTTGATAGTTTAGATGAAGTGGACATAGAGAAGTCTCTCGAATCTATGATTAGTTAAATGGTACTGTTGATAGTTCTTGTATGGTGTAGCAGCACAGGTGTGAAATAACCTGTCCTGCTTAATATTGCAAAAGCAAGTGGCATTTGGAAAATGATACACTCACATACAAATTTCTACAAATGCAGGCCATCTCAAAGTTTAAATTAGAAATAAGTAATTGTTCTGTTTTATTCCTGTTTGGACTTAAAATGATAGACTCAGTAAAATGAATATATTTGTAGTTCTCTTTCTAGTTGGACAAAGAAAGACCTGAAAAGTCTTATCTTCTGTTTCTTTCTGTACATTGCTTTGTACATAAAAACAAAGAAGAAACTGTTTTCATGTTGTTTGAGTGTTGTTAGTGATCACTGGGCAATCTTAAATAGTATTCAAATTAAAAAGGTGTCGGGAACGTAATTTGTTATACACCGTGATGGAGTCAACCGTATGGCTGCCTTTCCCTTTAATGTTTGGTACTTGCCAAAAAAACACATGCCCCTTGTGTGACCTCGCTCCGATTGCATTGTTTGCAAACTAAGCATAGCACAGATAGATATTTGGTTTCAAAACCCGTTAAAGCACTGTGTGAGTTTGCAGTAATATAACCAGGTATGCGAACTTACTCGAACATAAGCTCATCCAGGGTCAGATTTGATGCAGTATTGTCGTTATAGATACTTAAAATATCCGGACAATTTGTTCAAAGATCAGCACTTAACCTGAGTACACAACATGAGATTCATGATAGAGTCTATGATTAACATCTACATCTCATCTTCATCGTTTTGTGAGGAAGAAGACTCACTGCATGTAATTTGTATGACACATTGCCGAGTAACATGCGTGATATGGCGGTGTAATTGTTGAGTTGAAACGTAAATCAGCTACTTTAACATACTACCCACTGTATAAACAAATCTAGCTGTGCACTTGTGGTTGAGCATTCAGGCCACAAAGACCAACAAACCTAGTTTGAAAATGGCTGAGGTGAATGCAATTATGAAGAAGTGTTCCTTGTTTAGTCTACCCTGTGACCTATGTTTTTGTTCATTGTGTAGGAATGGTCTAAGTCATTCAGGTTTAAAGTCTTAGAGCAGCAGCCAAGTACTACCTTTTAAAACAGTTGTAGTGATAATAATCAGCAGTTATTTACCACGCATAAGCGTATATTAAAACACTATTAAAAACACTTTTATAGCCACCAAATGCACACCCTCAAAAGGTCTATATAATTTCCAAAGAAAATCTTGCTCTTGAAGTGGTACTTAGGTATGTTGTTCTTATATAAGGATGTGTATCTATGTGTATACCTATGTTTGCCTATCCTTTCCTGGAACTCTACTATGCCTTTTAACCTTACTATGACCGATTGGCATTTTTAAGTGAAGATATTCCATATTAGTTGTAAACAACAAAGAAAATGATGTGGTCATTTCATTAGCTTGCAAAATGAATGATTCTTAGCAGGTATCCATTCAAAGGAACTGGACTGCCTTATCTTTTCTTTTCTTATTGTTTTGTTTTATATGTTCTGTGTCTGATACTGCTAGTGGCAGAGTGTTCAGTACAAAGATCGTTACTTAGAAATACAGTCACAAATCAAGGATAAGAACAATCAAGGAAATCTTTACAATTTTTGGCTTAGGTCAAATGACAAACCCATTCCTACTTCCCAGCTGGTTACTTTTGTACCAGAAACTCTACAATGGTACAGGATACTAGGGTATTATTCTAAGAACTTTAGCGGAAACGATATCTAAAATGCTATAGTAAAACAGATATAGTGTTTGCTTCCTGCTACATGTCTACATAGAACACTACTGACATGCTCTGTCAAGCTGTACAAACAGCAGTTACTGCCTTCCTTTCTAGTTCCCACTAATATCCATTCAAGCAATCGTAACATGATATTGTTCGTCATTCATTACAACGTCCATGCTTATCTTGTTGTTTAGCCTATGCATTTTGAGCTGTCTGGTTATTTCAGGTAGAAAAAACAAACAAACTAGTTTTTCAGTTGCCTTGTGAAGTGAATTGTCATATGATCTTAATGGAGACGGTATGCTGTCAAAGATAAATGTAATGATCGAAACCAATTTGGTCCCAAATGTCCTTCGTTTTTCTGCAAGGTGTGATTGTATGTGATTGCCAACTTAAACTTAGACAATAGAAGATTTAGAAAATGAGTTGCTTTACCCAAATTGTGGTTTTGTTTCTATCTGGAACAGAGACCTGCTTCCGTTGTGAACCCTTCGTTTAATAAGTATGACCTAGTGTTGCTGCATTTTGTTAGTAAAACTGATTGTGCCATTACCAATGATACAAGACCAGAATTAGCCTTATTCAGTGTATTCTTGTTTGTTAGTAAGACCATAGATTCTGTGTTCCTTCCTTTCGGAGCGTTTATTCGCTTCATCGGAAAGGAAGGTATTAAAAATTGAGAGATCGTCTCTCATAAGTTTATCTGAGAAATATTGCTTTATTGAAAGTGTTGCACCGTGCCTGTTGTTGATTCCCTGGGTGTTACTACCGACTAGTTCCACTTGGTTAAAGCGTAACCGTGTATTAAGATATTTATTGTTCCTCTCCCACGCCGGAGGGAAGCTGTCCAAACCATTCAAGCTTTGCCTGTATAAGCTTCGTCATCGTCATCCACAAGAACCTTGGGTTTGAATTTGCTCTTTACATTAATCATGTTACAGTGATTACAAAGACATCAGAAAGTGGAACCATTTGAGTCTTCTCTCTACATGTGGGATGGGATCAAACAAACAGTGCTTATATATATAGTGTTTATGAGCTGGTGTGTGGCATATGATGAAAGAATCATTGACAATTAATGTTAACTTAATTTTTATAATTTTAATTTATTTGCTTTTGAATCATTGCGTGGACAGATTTTCATTGGCTCTATAACATTGTCTAAGGAGGAGGAGTATATTAAAAACTGACATATCATTTTATCAATTTTTCTTCTTTCCGTTATGCAAACATGTAAATTTTAAGAAAAGTTTTCAAATATTATTTACTTTCTTCTGCATTCTAGTTAGGAAAGGGGTTGCTCGTCTTATTCTCTTTCTTTATCTCTCTCTCTTTGTTTTTGTTTGTTAAAGTAGCAGGGTTATGAGTTAACGGTTGCAAAATCATTTCCATACATTTTTCCACCCCCCCCCCCCCCCCCCCCCCCCGTGAAGTCTTATCATTCCATCTTTATCGGTAATTGTTTTTTCCCCAATGTCAATGATGATGCCTGGATATTGCTACTGTATATGTAGTGTCTTTGCATTTCACAAGATAGGTGACATTGAAATTGTACTTCCACCTCCTCTCTTACCCCATCTCCAGTCTACTTTACGCACTTTTGTCATCTACCATGTCTACTAAATCGGTAACGTTTTAGCACTGTGCCCTCTCATCCCACGTCCGGAACCCTGTCCACTTCTTACTCCTTCCAGATCTGCCATTCTGAAGTCAATTTTCTATGTATTATTCGTGCAAATTTCTGTCCAGCAACATCTCCTTGTTTTTTGTTTTTTCTCATTGCGTTAAAGTTTAGATCAACAGAGGAAAGTGTATATGTATACTGGGTAGCAGAAGTATCATCCCAAGACTGTCCATTATTAATTCCCGACCAGCAACTTTTTTTTTTTTTGGGGGTAATTTCCTTCAAGCAAGGATTGCTGTGCCAATGATAACATAGAGCTCTACACAACTAGTCAAGAACCCAGTGTCATCTGAAAACGATGACAGCAATTTTGAAGAACAATGTCCGAGTCAGCTCCTCCCTCCTCCTCCTCCTCCTCCTCCTCCTCCTCCCCCTCCTCCTCCTCCTCCTCCCCCCTCCTCCTCCTCCTCCTCCACCGTGGGCATCTTATCTAATATGATAAATTCCCAAAGATTTTCTTCTTCCTATTTTGTAATCTAAACCTTATAAAGCAAATACAGTTCAGAGATTCATGATTGTAATGGATTTTAGGGATTTGTGAGAAGTGAAAACATAACTGAGAAATTTGTCAGATCTGTTTGTCTTAACCTGCCAAACAGTTTCTCTTCAAGACTTCATTTCAAATTGAATTTTCACAATCTCATGTAATCATAACATAAATATGGCTGGCCTGACGATATAATCTGTTATGCTATGTCTGCTAAAATCGCACCAGGAATGATGAAATTGGCTTTAAAACAATCCACTTGAATAGGTTTGCAATGAAAAGAATTAAATTTTACGTTAAACTTGTGTTTTTGAGTAAATGCTTCTAATAACTCTTTAATTGGGATAACCGAATTTGCATAATGAGTACATAGATTTCTCAGATAGATTCAAAGGTATCGATTGTTCTATAATTGGTTGGACTGTCAGAATGTGGAAAAACAAGTAAAATCTTTAACACAAAATGAAACGTTAAAGCAACTTTTAGCGTTGTGTTTGATCAATCTTCAGCTGTAGTCAGTTATAAAATCCTGTAGCAGAGTGCAGTGTTTCTTAGCTTAATACCTACAGTATAGTCAGTTTTCTTGTGGAAAAAGAAAGAAAGACAACAAAAACACATACCAATACATAATGACATCAAACAGTATTTTTGTTTTGAGACTGATATATATTCAGAGGTATCCAGTACTGAACATCTGTAACAGTATAATGAGTTTGATAGGTTCACTATTAAAGAATTTTCTTGTTGGAAAGATTTACAACACAGAATTACAACACCAAATGCCATTCATGGAGCTTTTTTAAAAATTATTTTGCATTCACCTTTAGACCTGTCTCTTAGGTGAATTCAGGGGTACATATCCGATTATTTGCGAATGTTACTTGATTTGTTTAGAATTTTAATAAAAAACAAAAATTCCCAATTCCAGCACAAGATTAACATTTAGGACAGATCTTTGTAATGAGATTTATAAACTACCGACAGTATTAATTACCAATATTCTGGAACAGCAAAGTAAGTTGGTTATTAGCATAACTAATTAATTTTCTTGTGGGAAGCCCCCCCAAAAAACAAGAATAAAAAACCGAAATGAAACAGAGGAAAGAAAGTAAAGGAATCCTAAAGCAAAGTGCCATGAAGGCGGGCAGCTGTTTGCTTTGAGATTTCATTTACTGCCGTATTTATTTTTTTATTTTTTTATATGCAGAAAATATTTTGCCTATTGTATGTTTGCCTGGGATAAAAATGGTTAAAACGGAAATTTATTCATTGCGGTTACGTACTAAGTAGTTTTCATGTGGTGATGACATTTTTTTTTGTGGTGGCTGTCTTATATGTCGTTTTTAATAGTGATTACAATCTTACTTGAAAAAAAGAAATCTCTATGGTATTGATGAAACTGATTATCAAAACTGAATGTTAAAAACAAAGAAACCAATTTCTCTGTAGTAACTGGCAAGGTATGACATTTGAAAGATTTGCCCTGCTGGTTACAAACAAAAACTGGCAGTCACTCCTGGACCATTGATTAAATTTGGCCCTCTTTCCTTTCTCCATCATCCTTAGAAAAAAGATGGGAAAAATAATCTGTGGGAGAGACGTTTATTATCTTAACATGAATGAGTCGGGAATTTTTTTTAAATTTAACAACAAAAAAAAAATACATAAAAGTTTCAGTGCAGCTGCGTGGTCTAGTTTACAGAAAATGTTGGCAACTTTGCCATCTTGAGAATAAATGGTGGTATGGATGGCAGGTTGATTTATTCCCTGCCACATTAGCATTGATTGGAACGGAATGAAAGGAGACATTGATCACACAATGCCGGGACTCAAAAAAGTGTGGGTTCTAAATTATAGAATACTATACGACAGGAAGGAAGATTAAATGTTTCGTCAGTGGGAACGAGAAGACAGGAATCCTGTGTCACGTATTTAAGGCTCTATATATATACGAGACTTACAGGTTATTATGTTCCAGAAAATAATATCGAAAATTCAAATGTGTGAGCAGTGGTCTTGAGGGATTTATTCTATTTACGGTGTGGAAGTACATGACTTTTAAACTGCTTATTAAAGTATAGGTCCCATCGCAAATGTGTTTTATAAAGTTACTGGAATTTTAAAGCTGCATTTTGCATTGAATTTTAACACTTAACCCCTTGTAAAACGCATTCCTTTTCTTTCACGTTTTGGGTTTTAATCAGCCTGTGAAAACCGTTGTAGCCTCTCCAACTGGCAAAACTTCTTTCAACTTTGACGAGGCTCAATGGAGGGTTTGTTTCCTTGTTGACAATTGTAGGTCGACAATTCATTTTCTCAAGGTCAAGATATCTTTCTTGGTTACAAATTACGTTTCAAGCATCCGAATAAAATGCTTAAATTTTTAATTTGAAATATTTTATCTTTAAGAAGAAGTTGGAGATTATGTTTTAAATTAAGCCTTCGTTTCCAGGATAACACTATCAGAATCTGACAGAATAGTAGCGAAGCAACAACATTGCAGTCAGTGATTGGTTTTATAGTGGCGTTACTCTGGGATCTGCGAGGGATACGTGCAATTTTCACATCCCTCACCTTGTCCCTCTCACCCTTTGGTGCTTCGATCGTGGCCCTGTTCCTTTCAGGCTGGTAGCATTACAGAACTTTATTTATCACGACGAAAAGTTATCATCACTGCTTCCTGCCCAGCACCTACTAGGCTGTAATTCCTGCAATTAACCAATAGTTTCTGGAGATAACATTGAGCTTCTTTCCTTTGTATCATTATTTGGTACCAAATTATTAATTTTTTAACCAAAGAATTTGTCACAGCTATGATTATCCTCTTGTTGTCTCTCTCTCTTTCTCTCTCCAGTCAAAAGCTGTTCTCTCTGGATCTGGATCTGACGTTCAGGAGCAGCGTCTAGAAGACACAATATTAAATTGGTGTAAGGACATCACACAGGGGTAAGATTAATATAAATATAGATATCAGTGGCGGAGCGTCCATACAGTCAGATGGGGCGGATGCCCCCCCTGACGGACTCAAATGGACTGCTGGCGCCCTTTTCAGCTTTTTACCACTTTTTAATTATTCGCGATTATTGACTTTTTTTATTGCACTCTCAAATACCTATTGACATTTGTAACATTTTGTTGGTGTAATTTTCTGACAAAATGGCGATGACACCTTTTATTCTTCATTTATCTGCAAATTAGCAAGGCCCGGAAAGGGTCATTTCCGGAGTATCTTTACTCAAAAAATTTCTGTACGCTCCGCACCAACCTATGGTGGCGCTCTGCTTACATAGTGTCGAAAGCGCCCCTACAGACCATTCTCGCCCCCCCTGACCAATACCCCTAGCTACGCCACTGTATAAATATATATGTACGTACACAGATCTAGGGGCAGATTGGCCTACTTGTTAACGGACTCAGAACGACCATGATTCTGTGTCCAGACAACCTGTCAATAAAGTGCCCATGAGCTATATAAGATGCTGCCCTTTAACCCCTCTTGTGGGCTGGTTGGCAATTTTTTTTCCAGTTGATCTACCTAACAGATGAGTCATATCCAATTATGGCCATTTGTTTGTGTTGGATATTTTGCTATCATCTAATATTACTCAGTAGTGCAGAGAAGGATTATGGTTGCTGGATCTAGATAAACTATAATGAGGTAAGGTGTCATCAAATCAAACTCACAGAACACCGTGTTTACAGAAGAGATAAAAGTAACCATGAGCTGAGCTCCGGAAGGGGATAAAGTTCGTTAATATCTATGACTAATGGTCAAATTTTGGACATGATTGACTTTCCTGGTGGTCGGGGACGATGCTAGTGTCGTCCATGGCACCGAATGTGCTGCTTGTTTCAGGGTCCTGGTGCTGCGGGTTGGATCACTGTCCCAGTAGCAGTGTATACCTTAGTCTGCCCGTGCACATATCTAACTTCTACCAGTGATATATAGTCACTTTACACTAACGTACCAAAACCAACACAGTCATTATTTCATCTGGCTTAAATCCTGCCATTGATGTAAAGGATGTTGCTTGTTGCAGGGTCCACCAGTGCAGCAGGTTGGATCACTGTCCCAGTAGCAGTTTATACCCCCCCAGTCTACCCATGCATAGATCTAATTTCTACCAGCGATATTTAGTCATTGTATCTGGATAACTTTACACTAACGTACCAAAAACAACACAGTCATTATTTCATCTGGCTTAAATCCTGAGATTGATGTAAAGGATGTTGCTTGTTTTAGGGTCCTGGTGCCGCCGGTCGGATCACTGTCCCAGCAGCATTTTATACGCCTCAGTCTGCCTGTACACAGATCTAACTTCTACCAGTGATATATATAGGCACTGTATTTGGATAACTAAACACTAACGTACCAAAAACAGTACAGTCATTATTTCATCTGGCTTAAATCCTGAGATTTATGTAAAGGATGTTACTTGTTTACATCTTGACTGAGGTAGAGGTAAAGGAAAATTTGTATCGAGAATAAGGTTTATGAAAATAACGTTTTCATTCAAAGTGTTGTTGAGGCAATAAAAAGAAGTTTACTGTTTCTTGACTTATGTAGTTAGACGTAAGGGTAATTTTTTTCCAGGTTTAGAATGTTAATGATATTTGTATCAAAATATATGTAAAGGATGTTTACGTCAAGACTGAAGTTGATGTAAAGGAACTTTGTAAGCTAGAATGAGGCTGTGAAGGATTTTTGCATCCAAAGTGAGGATTGATACATTAAAAGTATGTTCACTTCTTGACTTAGGTAGACGTAAAGGTCATTTTATCCAGATTGAGGTTGTAAATGATGTTTGCATCCAAACTTGGGTTGATTTATTAAGAGGATGTTTACATCTAGACTGAGGCACAGAGGTAGAGGTAAAGGAACTTTGCATCTAGAAAGTGGGTGATGTAAAGGAGGGTATGCTTGTACATAAATGTTGATCCGATATTACTAAGTACAATGGGGGAGGGAGGATAAGGGAAGGATCAACATGTTAGTGCTTTTGCATCATGGAGAGGGATCATTATTATTTCTTAAATTAGGTTTCATCCTACAGATCTGAACTTGTCCTTGTTTCTGAGAGTTCCAGATAGATACGGCATTAGTCATACTCTACATTCCGGCACGGTCCTCTTTGTGTCAACGCATTGACAAGCTATATTCTGTTTACTTCAATATTCATTTTTTCAAATGGCGTGTCTGCAGATTGACAAGCACCTTTTACTCCATACGCTGTAATCTGTCTTCTGTGGCATTTGGAAGAAAGTAACCGCTTGGTTGCTACATACTTCTGACATTCCTACGATCAGTTTTGAAAAGTAAGCCTATTCGAGAACAACAACGCGGCATACCCGAGAGAATCTTAGGTTTCCATGATGCGTCGATAACATCGATACATCCCTCACTTTTTGACACAACCTAGTGATCGCCCTGCCTGTATTAGCTCATGAGTGAGCGGTTGATTCCAATAAGTCAAAGATGTACAGGGTCTCAGATTTCAGGATTAGTTCAATAAACCGTTACTAGTCTTTCAACGATTTTTACCGACGGAACGAATGCAAGGCTGAGAGAACTTTTTGCGTTTTCAAGAAAAATTGTGACATCCTAGAAGGATATTGGAAAATCGTCACATCAATCATGGGATTTTAGGACATTCTAGCTATAATGGGAATGAAAGCTATAGGGAACTCTTGTATGTATGTACCTTGAAACATTTGATGTCTCATTTTATAGCTCTCTTAGTAATATTAATTCTGGCCATGACCGGAGGAGCTAGACGGGTGGAAACTATATGACGCATTGTTACATCATCAACATTTTCTAAAACAATTGTTAGTTTGTGAAATATAATGAATTTTTCATTCACTACAGCATTTTTCACTTACCACATTCATCAAGGTTTCTGTAATTTAAACAATAGGAAATGTCTTTTCAAGTTTTGGGGTAATCATCAAGAGTAATTTGCCAACCGACATTGGGAGCTATAAGTCACAATTAGTTATTTGTCTTTATCAATAATGCACAGGTGGAGGTTAAAGGTCATTTTAGGTCACCAGTGGCTAAACTATGAAAATGTGAAAAAGCTTCCTCAGCAACTGTAGCTTTAGTAAATCTCATCTAGGTCAGTGGGAGACGCACCTTAATGAGTAGCCTTCTAGTATTGGTGGAGGTCAGAGGTCATTTGAGGTCAGCAATGGTCAAAATCTGATAACCTTGAATGGTATGCGTGATTACCTCATTAAGTTAGTTCTGCTTTGGTGAGTCTCGTACTCAATATATGTGCCTATCTTTAAATGAGCTTGTGGTTGCTATTTTTGTTGTGGGGATCAAAAGTCATTGGACGTTATCAGTGGTCACAGTCTTAAAACTTTAATTATGGATGTATGATTTGAGTAGAAAGCTAAACTTTGATAATGGTCAAAATCTTGACACTACATAGACATGATAACTCCATACAGTCTGGATGAACTTTACAGATGTAAATTCTTTGCTGCATCCACCATTGTTCAAAACCTTGCTGATCAGAATATTTATGAAAGTTTAAAAATTGTATAATGTGGCAAAGAATGTCATCAACCTGTTTGCCTGGGTGCAGTCATGCCAAATCAAAAGTTGGTAGTTCAATTCAATTAAAACCAACTAAATCAAAAGTACCTGCCACACTTTTGTCTAGGAAGAAATTATTCGCCCTCCTAGAGTTTAATTTCAGATAATTATAATAATAACGAAAAACACTGTACAAGTCAATGAAGCAGGGCTATGACAGTATCCCTCTGACACTCATAATCTGAACCTTTATGGTAACGTAACGATATGCAATTAAACCAGCCCATCAAAGTTTATGCTCATAACCAGATTCTAGAAGCTATTTGTATAGTTTGTCTCAAAGTCATCAAAACATCTCCACAAATAATTGAGTTGCTTTCCACCCCCCCTCCCCCCCCCCTAAAATATGTCCATTGAAATATTTGTTTGTCGGTAATTCTTGATGTTTTGTCATTTTCTGGTTTTCTTCATTTATATAATTCCTATTACTTATTAACTCACAAATAGCTTCCTCATTATTCTGCTTGAGTTAATCTGTTTTTTTTTAAATGTGATGAAAACCATTCAATTGTTAATACCTGTACGGGCAGCCCAAGGCCTTATTCTCAGCTTTTCTTTCTGTATACTTTCGTTTTCTTTCTAAAATAACATAAAAGCTCTGGAAATCTCAGTAGATACATTGTCTATAGCTATTCGATCGTGAGCCAACTTGATTTTGTTTTCTTTCTATCTTCATTTCTTACAAAATCTTTGAATATTTTTAGCCCGTAGTATATTAGGTATATATAAGTTTTCTGTCATAACCAACCACTTTATAGTTATTAAGAGTTTACCGTCTCTAACAAAAAGGGAAAGAGGCAGATCTAATCGAATACTGTGTGAGTAATTGACGAGAAAATATATATGCATTAAAAGTTTCAGATATTAATACCTACACAGAATAATTCTTTGTCAGCTTTCTCAATATTGTTTTTTTTCCCCCCTCGTTCTGTTGTTTTACTCTTTTTTATTTTGTTTATTTTTTTTTTATTCGTCACCTATGACGCACCAGGTGAGTTTATTGGTTTTCCCCCAATAGCTGTCATAACGGTTACTTATTGGTCTGTGTACGTAAGATGGCTTCTTATGGGTACATCTTACGAGAGTCCTTGTCCCCTCGGGACAGACAATTCTGTCGTCTCTACGACTGTCGAGAACAGACGGTGTCGGGAGGTGTAATGCGATTGCGGTAACAGGATGGCATTATGATAAACTCCGACCTAGTTGTTTTGAGATGAATTACCCCCAACGAAAACAGTTAAAAACATTGGCAGCTTTTTACCGCAGGGTAGCTTGAAGTTTGGACGTGGACAGATTTATGAACAGCAAGATATGTGTCTGGGGTCAAACCGTGCTTTAAGTTGATTATAATCGTCGCGAGGCTCGTGATTGACTTGTTCCGAAACGGGCATAAAAGAGAAAACGGAATGCAACACCTGGAGAAGTGGCTAGGTTAGATCCCTTTTACGCGTATATATTTATAGCAGCCTCTTCGGTTTTGAGTTTCATCAATGCTCATGTCGTTTCTGTTGTGAACTTCTTAAAGGCGTATCGAAATCCATAACAATGAAGCTGAATGATTAAAGAATTAATGCAAGTTACTGAACATATTAAGTAATGAAGTTAATGTTGAAAAGAAGAATATTTCACGCTGTTAGTTTTGGAACCCCATCTCCAGATCTTCCTCCTGATTTGAAACATGGTTGATTGAATGGAAGCTATTTCGACTGGTTGAACCCACAATATGTCACTGGAGTGGATCACAGTGTAGTGGGTCCTGATGTTAAATCCCCAGATGTTCTTCAAAAGTGTCACTTTCCTATAATCTCCTTGTTGATTTATCTTTAAATACCGATACATTTGGAATGGTTGCTAAGTTATTTACCATTCTTAGTTTCATCAAGTTGTAGCTTTTTTTTTGTTAGGAAATTTGTAGGAAATTATGTTATTCTCCTGTTTGAAATAGTGAGTTAAATATCATAAAGAACACCACAAACATTTTCATTAAAAGTGCATTTATGATGTCATTCACTCTGTAGTCACCAGATGCATTTGCAAAATATCACAAAATTTGAGTAACTGATATCTTTGCCATGTACAAAACGCTAATGAGAATGCGGTTTTCACCTAAATATGCATACATACAATTTCCAGCAGTGTCATTTATTAGCAATCAATTTCTGTCAACAAAATATCCCTTTTAAGTGTGATCAATAGTTAAAGATGAAAAAGTGTCTGGATTACAAATAGTTTAGTCGTTGTTGGAATCAGAATAGTTTGTTACACAAGAATTTATCATGTATATAAGGAAAGCCAGGCGCGTAGCCAAGGGGGGGGGGGGGGCGAAGGGGGAAACCTCCCCCCTTGAGCATATTTTTTTTATGATTTCGCTGGTAATTTTAAAAAAAAAAATGCTTA
>JAAAKB020000008.1:4424754-4441544 GCA_010014835.2 Apostichopus leukothele | reverse complement strand
TTTGCTGTGAAGTTGGAGGATAGAAATGGGGGAGGGGGGGGGGGTGGGGGGGGTGACGTGGGAATAATATTTGACAACCATGGAACAAGTCTTTTGCAGTATTGTGTATTATATCATGTGGGTGAAGGTCCCTTTAATTTAACTGCCTCCCCCCCCCCCATCCCCTTTGTAATTAATTTATTCACGAAAAATGAAGACGGTTTTCAAGTTCCTAACCCAAGTAAAATATTTTTAGTTCGTTCGATGAGTAGATCATAATGAGGACTATATCCCCAACCCCTAGCCCCGCCTCCATGGTTAAAAACTCAGGGTTAAAAGCATGAACTTGCCCCACCAAGAAATGTTAGAAGATCCAAATACATTTGAATTGTGCGTTTCAAATTAATCAAAACAGTTATTTTCCCATGAATATTATAATAACTCTGGAATAAAAAAATTCGGACATCACCGACAAAACATGCCAGCAGGTGACAACATGTCCGAGTTCCGCTATTGTTTACAGGTATAAATACTTTGATGGTATTCATGAAATTATTGGAAAAATGTAATTAAATTGCACAACTGCAAGGAATGATTCAGGGTTTTTAACTATAGGTATGCAATCCACGTCAGTCAGATGGGTCTTTACCGGTACTGTATTTCATTTACTTAGGTTTCCTTCATAATCCGTCGAATGTTCGACAGTTCTTTAATTTCTCAAAAGGTTTAAAACTCTCGACCTACTCGAAAGATGCTCAAATTTTGCGAAAAAAAGTTATAATCTCGAGACAGTCGAAACTTTGAGGAAAAAGCCTAATTTTTCAGATAAAGTAGTCGCAAGTTGGAGATAAATAGTCGAGTTTTTAAGATGAAATGTTCATATTTTCTACGTCTCATCTGGGCCACAATAGCCTCTACCTAAAGTACATTCTTTTGGGAAGATTTCCAAACTTGCTACCGGTTTTCTGCACCCCCCCCCCAACCCACACACACACACACACGCACACTTTTTGATTGCTTCCTACGCCAATCAACTAATTAATGGAAACATACCGTGCATGGTACGGGTCAGGGGTAGCAGGAGGTAAATCTTACAGAAAATTTTGTGAATGGTTCTTATCAATTCATTGTTCATTTGTATTCATGGACGGCTTAGTGTATGATTGTATTGGTAAGTTTGCTCACATCCAGTCCTGAAAACGGGTCGACGCCTTTACTTCCGTGAACCTCATACTTAAAAGAAAATCAAATAATCGTCATTAATGCTATAACTTCAACCTCGGAAGTTTATAGTGGTATACCACCATCTCAAATAATATTTCACCAGTGGCGCATTTACTAATCTACTTTAACACGATCAAGTGAAAACGACAGTACCAGTTACTTATACAATGCTATATCTAAATAGATATAGAGGGCCTATATGAATACAAAAAGATTTATAAAAGAAAAGTCACATGCTATAACTTCAAAAAGAATTTTGCTACCAACATCAAAGATATTTCATCAGTGAAACATTTAATTGTCTAATTTAACATTCGTCAATGTTTGGAAGAAATTTGTAATTGTTAAACCAACATTAAAACTCTATCAATTTTTAGCATGTGAAAATTTGGGGTCAACAGTGATCGTTAATATGCACATGATGCCCATAATGAATGAGTATTCCCTTGTTGCATTTTGGTAAAGGTATGAAGGTCATGTGACCACTGAACGGACTCGCCACAGTTTGTCACAGTTTGCCACAGAGAGCCTAAATGCGAAATGGTGCGAACTTTTGCAACTTGTTTGCAATAAATTTCTAATAAGCCAGTATAGACCTTCAACATATGTATTGCTGTAGAAAATTATCCAGCTAGTAGAGATCAAAGTTTACACACATCTCATTATTTACGTGACAAATATATTATAACATACATAATCTTGGGGTGGGGTTGCATATACTGTTTAAAATATTTGCAGTTGCTAGTCACGTCGTAGTTTAAACATCTTACCTCGTACAAGGTTTTCTTTAGTTGGGGTTCGACATGTGGAAGTTACGGACTGCCCCTCTCCTTTCAGAATTTTTAATATTTTTTGGCTGTCAGGTTGGGAAATCCGGATTGGTAAGAAGAAACATACATTAATGGGGCCATAGGAGACTGGTTTCTAAGCCTTGGAATCAGTGGTTCCACCGGAATGATGGAACCATTTATGGCAGTCCACAGACAAAGAGGAACGGCGAAACAGGATGGTGACTTGATTGGGGACTACCGCCCCAGAACTGGCAAAATAACATCTCACGGGGAAGCGAGCTTCTGTACCCGATACGAAACCCTCCCCGATGGCAGGGCAGTTTCCCAGATGTAGTAGGCATATAACCCGACCTGTGTTTTATCACAACCCCTCTATAGACACCCAAGCTAGAGTTCCCCTCCCCCTCTTTGTCCGAGCTAGAGGAAAGAAGACCTTACACAGGCCTTCATGCGGGATGGGGGAGGAGCGTACCCTCCCGTCGGTGCAAACTAAAGTGCCTCTCACCTACCCCACCATCGTGTTTACAAGAACTTCAAAAAGTTACTTGGTTACCCGATAGCAATTGTGTATTGTGCAGGCATTGTGTCCTTCATTAAATTGTTGGTGCCCCAAATTGCTGGGTCAAAGATTTGGTAAGGGTGTGTTTACTAGATCTTTACGGAGGTTGATCATATCAGGATCATACCATAGATGGGGACACCGATATCAGCTTCAAAAAGTGACAAATATACCGAGAAAAATAGAAGCAGATCCTATTTGCGTTGAATAATTTGACGTTCTGTGCAGATTAAGAAGCCGATATCATCGATTTTAACATAACAAGTTTTTGGCAGGACAGGGGTGCAGTTATAATGATTTCTTCCGGTATTGATGTCGGCAAGATTATTCACAGGAAATTTCTTTATCCGGGAAATGTTTTCTTTATGACTTCAAAATGATAGCTGTCAATTGTATCTTTAGTGGATTTATTTCTATCTGTCCATTCACAGGACACTGAATCGAGAAAGGAAAACTATACTACTAGGGTAAATAATTATCACGCTATGTTACCGTCAAGCACTTGATAGCCTTTGCAGTCTACCGCCATCGCATTGGAGGATTTGGCACTCCTCGAACTAACTGATTGGTTCTCGCTTGCTTGAAGCTACAAAAGTGTCCAATAATTAGCCATGTACTATTTACCTACAGTACAGGATCGTCCATAACCATAAAAGGATACACGTCAAACGTCTATACACGGGGTACAATACTGCGTACCTATAGGACAACTACAACGAGTACATACGTACGTATAGATAATGGGTGTGCTGTAGGTAGTGGGGACAACTTTGAGCATTTAGCTTGACCTCACGTTAGGCCTGTATTTCCGTTCCGAAACGCTTGTGTTACACCACATACTATGTGACAACATTTGTGACATTACTGGATTATTGTATGCGAGAAATTGAAATACCAAACGAAACTAAGTTGAGAGGTCATTTACTTGGTACGTATTTCATCCAAGTTATCGGTTTTACTGTAAAACGTTGGATTAGCCCTACAACTAGTGTACATTACTACTTCTAAAGTTGTAGTTGCTTTTGGTAGAATACCGTAATTTCGCGTGTTCCCTAAATGCGCATAGGCCAGTGTTATACATATGTAGCCGCACTGATACTATACTATTAGTAGTAGTCCGGTTGTTGCCATTATCTTTTTCAATTGCAATTATTAATGTACAGAACTTTAAGAAGAACATCATGTTTATATTTTAAGCTACTTTCGTGGATTATTCCACCCAATTAGCGGAATTATAGAGCTAATTTTGGTAATCTTACGGTATCGTACATGCCCCAAACATGTACACACGGAGTGCTGACACCGAGCTAGTTTAATCGATATTTAGATATCAAAGAAAAGTTTGGAGCAAAAAGACAAGCATCTCTTGTGTTGTGTGCTGATGTGCTATACGATTGCGAAGAGTTGTACAAAGATATCTGTGAAATTAGGATGTATGTAGTGTTAAGAACTAATACTCAACACCATAGGCATAATACATTCGTGAAGTAATATAAATTACGAATGCCAGTAGAATCCATCATGTAATGCTTGAAAAGCATCAATTCGCTACAATATAAGTTACATTGTCATACCTGTACTTTTATGATTTTCATACAAACTATATACATTGTCCGCATGTTAGTCAATGCGTGCTCAATGCAGTTTCGTACGAAACATTATGAAATACATGAATGTCAACGTAAGTAATGGTTTATGTACATGTTTTGTATGAAACTGGCATGGAGCTTCCATTGATTAATAGTTGAAATAGAAAAATGCATGCATTTCTCACGATTGTTATTCAAAATACATGTAGCCTTTGATCAGGTAAATGATCCTTTTTGTACGTTTCGTAGGAAACTGGCATGGAGCATGCATTGATTAATATATGAAATTGAAAATGTATACAGTTCGTACAAATTTTATTCAAAATAAATGTGTAAGAAAGGAATAGATCGTTAATGTACATTTTGTACGAAACTGCCATAGAGCATGTATTGACTATATGATGTAGATGGACAATTTTGTACAAAAAGGATTAAAATACATGTATGACTAGGTAGATGATCCTTAACGTATGTTTCCTATGAAACAGGCATAGAGCGTGTGGCGATAAAGGCATGAGTGTGGTAAATGTGTAAATTTCTTATGAAGAAAAAGAAAAAAATGACCAATGTAAATATACTACAAGGTTAAATGAATATATTTAGACACGTTTAGAACAAAGCTGCCATAGTGCACATATTGATTTAGTACTATGTCATAAAAAGATAGATGTATGCCAAATGTTTAATTTCATTCATGCAAATGAAGATAGTCAATAGCGTCTAGCCTGTTAATTAAACATGTCTTTGTTTAGAAACATACTAGTACTAATTTTGCAGTTCTAATACTGCCACTTTTTTCAGCAATTGGGACACATTTTGCAGGGAGCTTTCGTGACTTGGTTTCCTTTTTTGGAATGTATGGAACTTGTTAAAGCAGCGTCTAACAAAAGCTATATAACCGAATTAAAATGGCTTGCAGTCCAGATGCATTATTTTTATTAAATTATTAAAGTATGGTACTATTTATATTCAGTACTGTATATATTCAGGCTCCTATAATACAACTTCAATTGTGTGTATTGGTACATGTGTTTGTCTCTTTCTTACTGTTCCGTTACGTCTCGGATCTCCAAAAGGAAAGTAAATGTGGATATGGGGACGGAGCAAGAAAATAATCAGTTTAAGGTAGAAGCAGGATTTATTCTTCCTCTATTAATTTAATCGCTATGTACACAAACAAACTTCTCTGAAGTTAAATGCCAAAGATGTCAAATGCAACAAGCCAAGCTCAATGCAAACTCCAAGACAAACATGATATTACCAATATTTGCATATATGCTTCTATTCTTATTAATAGCTAACTTTACTCATTGTTTCTGGAAGATTTTAGAGTAGGTTATGTGGACGCAACTCATAGTCTTGGAATGTCACACGTCACATGTTTAACTCCGCAACCCGACTTGCTCTATGAGGCCGCTTGTTGGCTTTTGGAATAATTGCCAATGCCTGTAGTGTACTATGAGAGGCCTTTCTGGAACGACAAACGAAAACGAATGTTGTACCTACAGTATGTTGTTTTGCCAGTGACATTACTGTATATTGACCCAAATGTAAAGGCTGTGTGTCATCATGTAAAGGCATCAATCAGGTTCGATACCGTGCTCAGAACTGTGACTAAAGCGTCAATCATTAAATCAAACTTGACTTGTTCAGAATTCTCTTCCTCACTTTGCATCCTCCTCCCCTTCCCCCCTCCCTTGCCACCCCCCTCCCTCGCCACCCCCCATCTCTCTGGCTATACCACTGAAAGCAGGTACTGTAACTGCAGTTATGAATGCTACTTTTCCATGCTCTGAAAGTGTATCGAATGAGCCCATGGATGGTCTTTCACCCAATATTGCTTGACAGTGTAAAGGAGCCTAATCATCTTGTTGAAATCTAAACTAACAAAACGGATTGTATGTTGCAGTCAATATTACATTCAAGTAACCTTTATGCAGCTTGCAAATTGCCATCTGGGTGATATTTGTTTAACTACTGTAAGTACTTTTGAGGTTGAACTTTTTGCACACAGAGCTAAATGACACTCACGTTAATCGCCTACACTCATAATCATTTGTAGTTCTGGATCGTTAGCGATGGTGTTGATAGTTGGTGCAGCAAAATCACCCTCCTTGAAAGCAGAGGTGATCCTGAACGGAAGGAACAATTGGTCTTAAATTTTAGGAATGACTTCCGTTTGGGTTAGCTACCGCTTCCTGGTGTATAAAATGACAGGAAAAAGAAGAAGCATAGTTTTAACTTTACATGTGGAGAGAATAGAACTACAGATAAACAAGCACTGGGCTGTGTGGGTAAGGAGGGTATTATTTATTACCTCGGCTCACAGTAGACAATGGTAAACATCAAAGTTGAAAACAAAAATTACTGTAGGAACATTTTGTTGTCGGTATGATTCATCTTATATTCAAAGAATTATTGTCTGTTTGTGAATGGTAGGTTTGTTTTGATGATGTTTTGATGCACGTAGCCAAGCTACGGTATGTGTAGGTTGGGAAATAAATCCATTTTTGAATTGTTCCTGTTTGTATTTTGGGCAAAAGTATTTAAACTTTATCTGTCATCAATTATCTGCAAGTTTGTCAACTGCATAAAGACAAGGTGAAAATGTTTATTGTTTCAACAATTACTTGTAAATTAGTCTAAAAAAGGGGGAAAATATATATAAAAGTACTTACAAAGCCATGTATGAATGGTTTACTTAATTATTGAGGGACTGATTTATTTATGACAACTTGTTGCACAATGTGAGTAACAGTAGTAATTACTAGTGCAACTCACCAAAAGAAAACTACAGACAATTATGATCAATCAATGTAACAGGATATTACGCTTTTCACATTGAACATAATATTGTGAGGCTCCCTTTTATGGGAGAGGATTATCAGCCCAGTGCATCTGTTGAGACCTTGGTCATTGGAATTTGGTCATTGAACTTTGGTCATTGGAATTTGGTCATTTGGTCTTTGTTTACTAAGTCATCAGGGTAGTGAATGTACAAGTAATTCAAGGAACTTTCAATGATTATTTTGATAACTCTGTGCAGAACATACTTAATTTATACTTGAAAATAGTTTGCATGTTTGGGTCTAATTGAAATGAGGAAATAATTTGAGTTCCAATATTGTGAAGTGGTTTGAAGCACTAAACGATGGTTCGTGCGATACATCTCTGCACTTTTGCTGATCTTTCATAGCATTTTTGCCATGGGATACTGGATAAATTATCCTTACAGTGAAATAATCTTTAACGGATGACTGGAACAATTGAAAATGAAAGTAGATTACTGATTTAAATGAAGTTTCAACTTTCAATTGCTTTCATTTTAGGTGATTATTTGCAGTGACATCTAGATTGATAAAAAATATATTTCAACTTTTGATATAAAGTATTTTATAAAACGTTAGTTTGAAGAGATTCCGAAGCGCAGTGAAACGTGCCTTAGGGTTTGTCTTTATACACGAAGAGAGCAGTCTGTTAGTGCCGTATTGCCTGTAGTATTCTGAATCGGGTAAATGAGATATTTCCCTTCAGGATTGGGAGGTGTAACTTAAGATGACCTAGTCATGTATGCTAACCATTTTCCAATCTCTTGTTTCTTTCCCTTCAGAACGCTTGCTTCCGTTGCTGTTTGGGTAACATCCTTCCTTCTGGTGCGTTCGGGGTTTATGGTGAAGATTTTAATGACAGTGTAAAAGTAACCGCACAGGATTCTGCACAGTAGATGATCGAAGGGAGCTTAGTGTACGTGCAAACATTGAGCTACTTTTAGACATGCAGACTTGTTGAGAGGTTAACAAATATATACTGCAAGGAATAATTGGAAATACGTGAAAATGGAGAGAGATCCTCATATGTTTAAGTTGCCTGATGGCAAGTATGCGGACGGATCCTGGGAGCTGAACATTCATGTGACAGATCTCGACATCAGGAAGACCCTTAGAGTGACTGGAGACCAGCATATTGGAGGTGTTATGCTTAAACTTGTGGAAGAACTTGGTAAGAAGTCTTTCCTTCCTTGATTCCTTGACAAAGGGAAAAGGGAATCTTTGCGATGGTAATAGCGTATGGATGTATTTATATGGGTGCCTATGTATTTGTGATGCCTTGGCTTGTAAACACAATAACAAAACAATTATATGGTGGGTGAACTTCATATATTGGTACGTGGATGCACCTTATGGAGTAGAGAAAAACCCTGTTGTTTTCTATGGTTGTTAAAGGTCATTTGGAGGTCAACAGAGTTCCAAGTCTAATAACCTTATAAATATGATAACTCTATATAGCGGTAAAGATAGGCTTCATATTTGTTATGTGGATGCACTGTATTGAGTAAAAGAAATTCATTGTTTCCTGTGGAGGTCGAAGGCCATTTGAGGTCAACATTGGTCAAAGTCCTAAAAGCTTGTAAACTGTTAACTTACAGAATAGAAGTTGGATGAAGTCCATATGTAGTACATTGATGTACCTTGTTGAGTAGAAGAACTCTATTGTTGTCTGTCGACAGATTTAAAGCCTTCCTCCAAAATGACCCTCGGATTATGTTTTAATATTGAGCACAATTTTTGTGAAGAATGGCTTTTTTATGTCAATAACTGTCATAGGATATGACCTAAATTGCTCATTTAAATAGCTGTGAGGATGTTCCATTTCCACAAATGACCATGCTGTCATCAACTTTGAGAAGGGTATTACCTTTGCAATGGTCAAGCTATCTGGGATTGTTTTTCTGATGTTCTCGTACTTGACTTGCTGCTTGAGAACCTGTCTGTAATAACAGGTACAGTAAGGTTACTAAACATAGCTGTGATACTAAGTACTGCCAATGTGCCATGTATCCTACACACAGTATTAGCTACTGTACATCCTTCATGGTCATTTCAAGTGCTGTCATTCCTGTGAATAGCAGAGGTTTAAGGTGAACCAAATGACCAAGCAATTGTCTCCATTACAAACTAATTAGAGAGAAAGGAAAGAGAAAGAGAAAGAGAAATTCATAGTAGGAATTAATAAGTTGATGACATTCCTATCTGTCAGGCTAACCTGATAGGAATGTACTGGGATGCATCACCCTTCCTTCCACCAGATGCCATTACCCTTACTGAATTCAAATGTCATGTTTGTCAAAAAGGCAGAAGAATAAAGAAGGGCAGTGAAAGGATTTGTTTATTATTCACCCCTACAGGGATTCCTGTGTTGCTCTGCCAACAGACAATACCCTTTACAATGGATTACATTGACCACGAATATTTAAGTGTTCACTGATTATTGATGTGTGATTCACACAGGAAGTAAATTGGACAAGTGTAGCTGTCTAGAAATCTGTTTTAATGTGTTTTATTGCCCAATTTGATATGGAAGATTTACTCTCTTGACATGTAATGCTTGAATAATTAGCAATCAAATTCAAGTTGATTTACTCAGAAACTCCATTATTTGAACTTCGATCCCAAAGTTCAAAGGTTTCAATAATTTAATAAGGATGTACCGTATTAGCAACAGTCTGTTATTGTTGAATATTATGCCAAACTTGTAGTGCATGTACTCATGATATTTATTTTGGCAAGGTTAGGATAAGTGGTGTGAGCGGTTCATTTACGATTGCTTCACTGAAACAATATAGATATATGTACAACTATTAGCACTTCCCTAGTTTTGAAAACTTCTTTGAAAGCATTTTCCATGTGGATATACATCTAATAAAACACAATGCTCTGGTTTCAGTTTGGTGAGCATGAGCTGATTGTATGAACCTTATTAGTAGTCTGAAAAACTTGTTACTTTGTAGTCAGAATGACCCCAACAACACAGCTTGGATATACTTCATATGTGATATATTGTAAGTTCGTATACATATATAGTGCAAGGAACCTCACATCTTTTTGACTCAACAATCGTCAAACCTTATGGGCATGTTTTACATAGATGTTCTCATACATACATGTCAAGGGATCACTGAGGTAGTTGGATTACTGGGTTAATGTGTTACTTAAAGTTCTTGTAATGTTTTGAGCTAAATTTCAACATGAACTACTGTAGTCTCACTATCAGTTTTGATACTTTTGCAAAGGCAGAAGGAACCTTTAAGATGTCAGTGGCATACATATATGTACTTGTGATCAGAGGTTTATAAACCTGACAACTCACCATGTCCAGCATATATGAACTTAGAATATATACAATTTGACAACAGAGGATGAAAAATTGTGGCAAAATGCATTCCGAGTCATCACGATTGGAACACCAGACTAAACTGAATCCGTTCTGAGACATCTAATGTGATGATCATGAAGGATCTAATAGCCCCACTGGTGTGTGGTAAACTATGAAGGGGATCAGTCACATACTCATGTGAACTAACATGTATTTATAACAATGGGGAGCAAGTAGCAGTGTTGCATAGAGCAGGCAAGTATTTCAAATGGCAAGAACAAAAAAACAGAGATCTATTATCTTCCAGTAAAAATAAGAAAGAAATTCCGACCACCTGGGTAGTTGTTGTTGGTCACAGGGGTCAGTTCTCTTGCAATGAATGCCTATAGAGCCAAACTATGACCTGTTTCATGTTAAATTTGTTTTGTTTCAACTTGTCCATGCATGTACTGTATGCTCATATTTGTTACAAACCTAATATTGAAATTGCACCAAATGTAAACAAGGTGACATTAAAAGTCAACAATATTGTTGTGCAGTACTTAATTTGTGCACTTATATTCCAGATTTCAAGTCAATACCAATTTCCAGTAATGAATGATTGATTTCCACATTGACTAATGCGTCATAGTGTTTATAGGATTTCATGAATGGGATGAGTTTCATTTGAAATGTTTGCACTATAAAATTCTAGGTTTTAAAGTAGGTGTGTGGTTACTTAAAAAAGTAGTTGTTTGGTTTTCAGTAAATTATTAAAGAACAAACAAAACTTACTCCATATTTAAGACTAATTTAAGCAAATTTTCATGTGTTTGAATGTCTTGTGCATACATGTACGTTTGTATTCTACCCCACATGGTTACACATTTTAGAGACTTTAGCTTACCTCTGTTTGTTGAATCACTATCTTGTGGTGCAACGTTGGTACAGAAATTGGAAAATTGTATAAGTATCTATCATATCGTACAGTGTGTCCGTTTGAGAGCGTGCTGACAAATTGTCCTGTACGACATGGCTTTTAATGTCAGGCTGTATGACATACTGCTTTAAGATTCCACCCCACCAATGACAAATATGAAAAACTTCTAATGGCATGTGTTACTGAGATCAACATGTTGTGAATGACATGAAGGTTAACAAACATAACTCTTTTACATTAAATATTAACACATTCTTCATTCCAATACAAGTTATCTCAGTTTAGCATTCAATCAGAGGACAGTATGAAATAGTCTATAGTAGGAAATCACAAAGCCACTGGATTTCTGGTTGCTATGTTACCAATGAAATGACATCCCCACTGGCTGTTACTATATATACAATGTGTAACTGTTCAGGACAGGGTGTGGTCTGCAGTTGTATATATTACAGTGTGTAACTGTTCAGGACAGGGTGTGACATTGTTCAAAAGGTACTTCATAAAGCGAGGTAATAGATGTTTTAGGAGGGAGTATGAAACTACTGTTAAGTACTTTCATGTCAAAGTCATCAAAGAATTTCAAACTTCCTGCCCACACACATGCATACATGTTGATTTAAGCTCTCCAACTAATGCAGCATTGGCACAAGTTTGTTAGTTCTTGTGCAATTAACTTTGCTGGTATTTTCTTATATTCCTTATATTCCACTAAAATGTTAAAGGTGATAAGCAATTGATTGTGACTCTAGGATAAGCAATAACTAAGTGACTTCAAGTCTTTGCGGTTAGACAATTCAAAATTGTAAGACAAGTAGAGAAAGAAAAAACTTTAAAAGAGTATGTTGTGTGTAGTTGTATAGGTTAGTATGTGTATACATGTATCATGTATCCAAGGGTACTGCTTGTCTAGCTGTGGGCCTTTAAAGATACTCCCTGTGGAAGCTTCTAGCTTCAAGCTATTTGATGAGATTACTCACTTGGTCAATCCCTTTATGAGTTTTAAAACTACAGAGCTTTGGATCTCATTCCTAAACAGAGCCTGTGGCTGATACTCCTGTGGAGAAGATAACCTACATAATGCATACAATACTACTGTTAAAGGGTGAATCACTGGCAGGCTGTGCTGATAATAGATAGTATAAACAAGAGCAGCCACACTGCAGAAGCTCAGCTAAACTTCTATTTGAGATATTTGTTTTGATTGGCAATATTTCCATGGGTGGAATTATTTCCCAAAGTGACTGGGAAAATGTAGATGGAAGACATTTTACTACTCACATCAAAATGCATACTGTTCATTAATACTAAAATGTTGAAAAACAAATTTCATGATCATTGCATATGATCTGTGGCCTATTTCATTTCATTTTTGAAAGCTTTCAGCCCAGCTAATGAGCAGGAAGGTGTGGAGTGAAAGTGATAGAAATATAGTCCAAATGCGATATAAGTTTGCATTTTAAGAAGCAGTTATTAGAGTTACAGTATTACTTAAGTACTGTATGTTCATGTTTCGGGCTAAGAAGTGGAGATTTTAATTTTGCTAGAACTCTACTACATATCAGCTGACCCACTTAGTTCCTATGAGTTTGGTCGCCACTGTCTGGTAGATTTTGACTTATACTGTTAGGGTGTTATTGAAAGTAAGATTGCAATTGTGCACAGTAGACATCCTGATCTAGGTACAATTTTTACCAACTTTATGTAACGTCTTGGTTGCAATGAATTAATCAAATAATTCTATCATTTAATAACAGCTTTTTTCCCAGATACTCTCATCAAACAGTATTAATCACATGCCAAAGGCAAATGTTTAAATCTTGCTCGCCTTCCTCTTCATTCCTCTTCATTTTGAAACTGGACTTCTCTAGCTAATGAAGTTTATCAGGGTCAAGTTTTAAAGAGTTTTCCTAGTCTGTCCAGAATTGAGCTTGAAATGAGGTTGACCTAATTCAAGGCATTTAGACTATTAGAAATAATATTGACTACTCTACTCAGAAGCAACTTTGTTATATACGAGTGAGTACATGGAAGGCCAAAATGAAATTCAAAATGGTACATTTGGCATTCATTTTCAAGTTTATCTAATGTGAAGGTTTGGGTCAGTCGGACGAGCTGGAAGAGAACTTTTATTGTTTGTTCTTCTTCTTGACATCCTCTATAGCCTGTCCTAGATCTCTGCTTCTTTAACAGTATGGATGCTCTTACAGTGGGTTGAAATGAAACTAATGAAGAGAAGGTTGATGATTTATCTATGACTCACTTTACAAAGGGGAATGCCCTTGCCCTATTCATTAAACACCGATTCTTCCGTTTTCCTTTTGGAATTAGCAGCTGGAAATGAGAAGATTTCATATGTTGTTTGTTGACTCACCACAAGGCAGGCCACTAATTATGAAAATGAACAGCCTCAGTTGACAGACATTTATAGAAAACGTTCTGTTTTGAATTTAATTTTGATACTGTCATGAGCACGATTTATCTGCCATATTTATCGCAGTGTTCAATCTCCAAAGCTGGCGAGATTGTGCCGGAGGCAGTGAATTATTGCGATAGCACTCTCTATGTCGCACGTATTAGGTATCATTGCAATTAAATCCAAAAAGTTGGAACTGGTTAATATTGATACTGATTTTCATGCTTTCATACTGTAGTACCGTTAAAATTGGGCAGATGGATTCAGTGTCAATGGAACTTGCTCAAAATGATTATATCAATCAATATTCCTACATGTCCTCAAACTCTAGAAAACATCCAGTATGCCAGCCTCAGATTTAGGAGTGCTTAGTAGTTCTAAAGAAAACTATAAGTTTGTTTCCTGAATGCACATATTGTTAATTTGCACCGTAACTAGCATTTGACTGAAGTGAATTGATATATTACAAAAAAAGATTTCTATTTAACTACTCTCTGTGGAAGGAGGAATACATGGATATACCAGTCGTACACATTGCTACCAACCCAGTGTGAATTGGGAGTAATGTATGATTTACAGCATTCAGTCCCTCACTTGTTTATCTCCACTCAATGTACAATAATGTACTGGTGCACTTTTACCTACTGTACCTAGATAAGTGTGATCCCTTTTGAGATCTTTGGTACTTTGACCCTCTTCCTCTCTTTTGCAATGAAGCTTACTACCAACTACCACGGGAGGAAGTAGTTAGGTGTGTTACCACTCTTCCTATCAACCTGGGAGATACCTTGTTATGCCTAATGCCTACCACAACACTGTCCTCAGTTGGTTTGACAGCATTTCAAAACATATGACATAAAAGGGATGTTCTTATTTGGGTGTAAAATCTTGAAACCATCCATAATTCTACAGGGTATCTACCATGTTATCCAGCTGTGTGTTCTTACTCAAGTACTATAGCTTACAGTAGATACATATATCTAGCTTGTTTGGCCTGCTACAAATTGTACATGTTATAACAAGTTGAAACAACTTCTTTTAATTCTTACATGTCAGCAATTGTTGGTACATGTTCACTGCCACGTAGAGCAATAATCTAAATTGACAGTGTTACAAGCGTATACATTGCTAATGCTGATCACTCCACTAGTCAGTCTTCTATTTATGTCAGCCATTAAAGTGTTTGTTTACATACGATTCAGGATTTGCTGAGCTATATCTTAGGTTTGGTGATGAACCACTTCACTGTTTAGCTGCTTTGAATAATTGATTATGTGTGGTTCTTAATTACAAGCTGCTCCATGAAAGAATTTGCTGTGCTGCTGCAGGCAATTCTCTTTGCTGATTTGATGTGTTGTTTACTATTGCTGTTTAACTTCTAGGTTTGGCTCTGTCCTGGCGAGAAAGTAAACATGTTTGAAGAAATGACAAATACCTTGGCAATCGTAAAAGATCATTTACTTACGAATTGCGATTATGCGCAATTATTAAACATTGGTTGGACTGAATGTTGCACTGCAAAACAAGCGTATTACTGACAAACAAACGCATGAATCTAACTGGAGCAGGTGCTTGCTGACTTTTAACACAGCACATTGCTAGTGTAGCATTGTGAGAACCTGTATACCTTTGTGATATTTGCTGACAAACTGCTTTAGTGTTGTTTTTGATCTAGGTTCTAACTTCTAAGGCTATTTTTCAAAAGCAGATTATATGTAGGGTTATATTGTAGTCCAGTAATCTCAAGTTAGGTTTTAAGCGCGATTAATCGAACTTCCCAAGTGTAATCGTGAGTACTGGCGATTAATCGATTACGACTATCAGCACTATTATCTTGTGGTTTTAACAATAGTACTTGTAAACTTTCAATGTTAGAATTTTTGGTTGTACTGCAGTCTTGTTTGTAGTTTTTAAAATTGTCTACTTTAGTGTGTTCCTCTTTACTAGTCTGATCTCATGAGTATCTAGCTGCCTCTGACTATTGTATCAATTTATAATGTTTCTTTCATTGTTGAACTATTGTAATGTTGGTAAAATAGACTGCACAGGACTTCAAAAGGTATGTATAATTTCTTTCTTATTTCTTGTACAAGGCAGGCATGAAATGTTTGCACATCATAGCTGCTCACGTGACTGTCATGTGGAAATTAACGTAAAGTTACTTTGACACTCTCTTAGATTTTTAGTTTCATGATGTAAGTGTTATAACCAAACAGGTTACAAACTGAATGAAGCATGTACATTACCTGTAAGCATTCCGTTTATGTGCATAGACCTTTGGTTAATTTGCATCGTTAGCAAACACAAATTTACCTGATGCCTGGCGGTAAGTTCAGAAGTGTCCATTCTAAGTAGAGTTGCCATTGAAGAGTAGTACGAAAGTGAGTGGTATGTCTCTGGAGTCTGGAGCGTTTTTCAATGTTTCAATGTTTTAGCGTAAGGCTGATTGAACTAAATTATCAAATAACACTCAGGTATATTTCATATTTGTTGTAGTATGTGTCAGTGATCATTATATAACAAACTGCAGAAAACATGCCTGGGTAATGAAAATCTATACATCCCCATTGATGTAGTCACTCACTGGAGTTGATGTCTATTAATTATTGTTTACAGTGGAGGAAGAGAACAAATGTTAATTTCATAATTATTAATAATTTTTGAAAGTGAATTATTGAAGTAGTAACTACTTTCACCGTTGACATTGAGAGAAAAAGAGGTGAACAACGTAGGGGGAAAAAATGAAAATTTTACCTCTCTAAACTGAAACATGGTCAGATTTAATGTGCATGGTAAATTGTATATACTTATGATGTTAGATGTGATAAAATGGTACAATCTCCCACAGAGATGGTTGTCAATTGTGGACACAAACATAAATTTGTGATATCATTGATATGTCAAAAGCCTGATATCTCGTAATGGAAATTGGACACATCTAACAAACTGGACCGTGGACGTGTATCTTTCCTGTATTTAAGTGAGTGCTTCCAAGCTTTCTGTGTTTAATGTGTTTGGCTCAATCTTTAGGTTCTGTGGACCATATAAGAGCCTACCAATGATATCAGCAGAAGACATTTTCAGCTGCAAATGTCTGTTGGGAGGTATAACTGTGGCTATGTAGTGACCTCTCCCACGTCTCCCCCAGCCCATCTTTGTTCCT
>JAAAKB020000008.1:4409924-4424654 GCA_010014835.2 Apostichopus leukothele | reverse complement strand
GTGTGTTTCATTACGGCTCCTTAATATTGTCACACGCCACACTCCCGTCTACGTATTTTCACTCCATCATCATAACCACTTCTGTAGGTTTTTTTCTCTGCAGTCATTTTATTTTGATATATAACATTTAGTAAATGGTTAGAGATGCTTGCAATATGAAATAAATATAATATTATGCCCAATAGTTCTGAAAATGACAATTAAAACTGTCAGGGTCTACTATTGTCTTCTCTTTTGTATGTATATATTAGATCCTCCTGCAAGCGGGACCTCTGGAAGGGGCCTCATTGGCTTATCAAAGCCGCAAGCTGACCGAAGTCAGTCTCTTAAAATTAAATTTAACGTCCATGATTATGAATTGTTCATTGTCAACAACTCTGTAACTGGACGACTTACATTAATCTGGGAGTGACTCGAACCGGGGACCTTATGATTGAAAGGCACCGGCGTCAACCACTGAGCTAACACTCCTAAGTGAGCTGCTTATGATGAGTGTGAGGTATTAACCTAACAGCTTAGTCAAATATGAAAGAAACTTTGTGTCCAGCAACTTTATGGGGGTGCTTTATTAAATTGCATTCACAGACCTATGGAGTTAATGCCAAGTTTCATTATACCTTGTGCAGTTTTGGTTGGTGGACCAAGGTACCAAATAATGTGTTAAGATATATGTTATCTTTCATTTAATGGCCATGTATGGTACTCATACAGTAGGTTTTAGCAATGCAAAGTACAGCTTAGGTGATCTCTTTTTATTGTGTGACTGAATGTGTTGCTCAAGCTAATGTTTCATAGTCTGTTAGTTTTACTCATTAATGAAATGTTACTTAGGATGAGTCAGTTCATATGAATATTTTCTTTTCATAGGTGCAGAGAGAAGCAATTCTGTACTGTCCACAAGACAAATCTTGAAAATGTAACATGCAATATGAGTCAATGGTAGAGTTAGATAATGTTGATGTTAGCAGTTTCCTAATGTAGCAACTGTTTGTTCTCAAGGGTTTTCTTTTGAATTTTGCAGCTGCAAGCCAGCTTAAGAGGTGACTCTCCCACAGAGAATGATGGACCAGAGGGTCAGGATGACATCGATAAAGCCCTCAACAGTCTGCAAGTTACCCTGGAGGGGACAACCATGAACCCTGGGCAGGTAAGAACTATGCACCCTATCGGTAGAGTGTATCTTTGCAGCATAACTCTAATGTATCCTGGTTTCCAAATATACATTGCTTCTTAACAGGTTTTGTTGAAAGCTCATTGTGCAAGTAGTCCATTGTATAGAGGTAATTTGTCAATTTTGGACTGAAGAAGAGAAGAGCTGATTGGATAGCATTTTTTGAATTTTAAGAGTCTTTAGCCAAAGAGCACAGTTCCCCTGGTTTGTCATGCTTATCAGTAATTTAGTCTTGGGAGTGGATGACTGAATGAACACACCTAGCTCCTAAATATTTGCAGAGTTGGTGGTTGCTAGGTTCCAGTATTTTGTTTTCCTTTTTAAGATTTGTGGTTAAAATTGACTATCCCCAATAACTTCCTATTTGAGCTATCTAAACTTCATGCAGTGTTTACGTCCAGAGTAATTTGTATCATACTTTACAATATGTAAGCCCAAGTGTATAGCTTAAATAAACAGCAGGCAGCCTTCCCCTATCCTCTATAAACAAAGTTCAGTTTGAGTTTATTACTTCTTCATATTACTTATTGAGGGTCTCTTTCGATATGCTACTCCACGTGGATTGTTTGTAGTCTCTTGTCCATGCATTGGAGGAAATAAACGCTGCTTTTCTTGTCTCTCTCTATTATGTGTGACATTAAATGGTCTTCACAGTTGCCGTCGAATATTCCTGCTAGAGAAATGTCCAAAAAGTTTCACTTTGTTATCAACCTCCAAACTGGCATTTCACAGACACTGTATTTTCCTTCCAGTATTGAAGCTATGTCTAACACTCCTGACTGTCTGGGAAAATATTGGAGGGTCAGAACTTGAAAGAATTCTTTTCTATAAAAGTTGTTACTTTAAGAGTCAGTACTGGTAATCCTTTCATTGTTCATATTGTCATTCCAGGCCTAAACTGGGAGTTTCAGATTCAGACAGCATTCTAATGCAGCCTCTATCGAAAGTCATTAGTTTTTTGCTCTCATTTCTAAATTTGACAATCTTGTTTCCTCGGATCTGCAATCTGTCAGAAAGTCCAATTTTGTCTTGATCTTATTTGCGGAGTGTAAACATCATCATTTTCTCCAGCTCAATAAGTTTATTGATGGTCTCTTACATTGCACCCTGGGAACATCAAACATTGTGAGGCTCTGCTATATTTAGAGAACAAATAATTAAAATTCTGAATTCTCTGTTTCTTGTTCGGGGATGCCAAGCACTTGTCTTTGTTAGAGCACTTCATGGATTAAGGTAGAGGAATAGCGTTTGATCGAGTGGACATTTGCCAAAACTAGTGTTTGATCGAGGTATAAAAATGTATTTGGAAATTGGATGGGACTATCAACTTTAGATTTGGCTTATTTGCAGTTATCTGCAGCAACTGCCTTCTCCTTTTTGGCATGATAATTGTTCGGTATGGCTGAACTTATTAAAGTAGTTATTAACTGTATATTGACACTGCTCAGATCATTAGCTTAATATATGCGTGCCCTGAATTTCCAACGACAAAAATTATGTCGCTGAGTTTGTCTCACCAAACTTATTTTGCTTCAGAAAACAATCCATTTGCCAAACTGTGCCTAGCATTTAGTGTTTTCTTACTATACCTACATCAAATCTTGATGGATGATTGGTTGTAGGATGGAGGGTAGTAAGTCACATTAAGTGTCTTACTGAAATACTAGTTCTATTTTTATTTGACATTTGTTAATGTTATTGGATAAATACTGGTTCTTGGCTCAGCACCAATCCTACTGCAGCTGCTGTTGTGGTCATGTTTTCTACGTATCAGTTGTATTTAATGTATATTATCATACTTCCTGTCCTCATATTGTAATATCTCAAAATTCTCCATAATAATCAGATTTATTTATCCTTTTGCTGTCCTCCTCTGCTTGCTTTATCCTTCATTACCTACTTTATATGTTTTACTTGTTTACCTCACCCTTAAATATTCAAACTTCAATATTAGTCGTAATTATTGGCTACCATTTTATCTTGATCGCAGATTAAACATCTTGATATATATTTTTTCTTCTTCATTGACAGAGTGACATTACATCTGTACCAGAGCTTAACGACAGTCTGAAATTTTTCAGGTAAGTCGTATACTTTCTGGCCATAGACTCAGGCTGGAGAAGTCTCTAATTACAAATAACCACATTCAGTGGATACATACCCTCCTCAGTGTAACTGCAAATGTGGAAAGAAAAAAAAAATGGATTTGCATATCTCCCATCACAGTGCATTCCTTCAAAGTGAAAAGTAGGTAACTTTTGTGGGAGAATGCACCTCGTATGAACCAAAGCTCAGGCTTTTCTTAGAACATCGTATAGTTTGCAGCAGTCAAAGCCTCAAAGGTAGGTTTAAAGTTAACTACAATATTACAGCAGAGGTCATTGACAGTATTGAGTGTTGATCAAATTCACCATGTATCCACCAGTGTATTGTTTGGAGCAAGGAGTGAACGCTAATGTGTTTTGGTCCCTAATCACCTACCCATCTCCATACAACTTGAGCACTCTCTATGGCAAGTGGTAAAATGGGGGCAGTAGATAGGAAGTGACTGATACTTGAAAACGACAGTGCTAGACAGTTAACTATGACAGGGTAGAGTGCATAATGTAGTACCGAGGTAGGTAAGTGGATCACTGTTAAATTGATCCAAGACAGTCAATTTTAGGATTATGCATAGAGCTACCAGATTTTCCTTTTCCTTGTTAACATGTGAAAACGTTCTACCAGGTCTAAAGCAGGTAACTTTATATATCAATCTCAGGATATCTTTGATATGAAATGAAATGAATTCATGATCTAAAAAAATTGGAAGCTGTCATGAACCATCTGTGTCCACTGTCTTGTTTGCAAGATGACTCCTATCAAAAGTCTTCCCCCCCCCCCCAAAAAAAAGATGTGAAGGGTGAACTGTTTGCTTTCAAATACCATGTTGTTCTGTATGATGTATTACTAGGTGACAGGGAAAGTTTGCTCAGTTTCCTAGATGACATTGTGAGCCATGTTGATTGAGTGTGAAGAATAACACATTCTAAATATGGTACCTTGAATTGCCCCCTATTTACATGAAGACGAAATGAAACAGACCACCAAACGTTTCTTATGGGGAATTGTTAAATCAGAAGAAGTATGCGTTGTCGCTGTTTGTTTATCGTAAATGATCTAGTGCTGGTTGTTAGCTTGCTCTTCTTATGTGATCATATTATAATATTTTCTTAATCACGCTGAACAGGGTAGGCACACTAGCATTGTGATTAAGACTTACCAGCATCAGCAGATCTGCTTTCCAGATTAGGTTACAATGTAAATTTCCAGCTAAAAGCTCTACAGTAATACTGCAACCAATGTAGATGTTATAAATCAGGCATTCAGCTCTCTCTCTCTTTTAGTGCAGTGATTTATGTATACGTAAAAAATAAATGGAAAACTGACTGTGAGACCGCTCATGAATATGTATACGGTTCAGCTCATATGCAGGATAAGGGGGGTAGGCCCATTTGAGTTATCTGTATTATGGCATCAAATATATGTTTCTTTAATACTCAATCTCAATATGGCAATGTCATACTAACATTGTGAAATATACCATGTGTTGTACCTAATGAGTCAAGGGCTAATTAGATGAAACTCTTTCCATCCTTGCCATAGAAAAATCTTATTTTAGGGGTAATTTTACTTGAAAAAGGACAACATTTTGGTGTTCACAGTTGGAAATTGGTCATGCATATGTATACAGTGGCTCTCTCTCCATATACACAAATGAAGTTGTCTGTTCCACTTTTGCACACATGCATATCAGGCTCTCTCCTGCTATTCTTCTTATTACCTACAATGGAACCATTGAAAATGCCACGCATAGTGCATACCACTGCTTAACATAGCTACACAAGTAATACCTTGCTGGTATTACAAATCAGTTGCCCAAGATTTCACTACAGACATACGACAAAACGAGTGTGGAGATTAACATCATCAACTATTGCATTAACCTAGTTTTACCCATTGGGAAACAGTCATTAACCAGACATCAAGTTTGGTATGTCCAATTTAGTTTCATCCATTTGAAACCTATAATCTTTCCAGTCAGAATTCTTTCTCTTTGACAAGGCATTGGATTAGGTATGGCTGATAGTTTAAACTAGTATAAATATTTTATCTGCGTGCTAGTGTCTCGGGGAATTGTGACCAGTGGCTAAGTCGATAATATAAACATTAATTTGCAGTTTGCAATAGACCAGAGGTGTTAATTTAGCGTGTCTGTTCACAAGCAATATGAAAACTTACCATTCAAGAAGTTTTTAACTTGACTTTCATACTGAGGATAATGAGGATATTTGCAGTGTATTTTAGAAGAGTCTGTGATCCATTTTGTTGGTCTCAAGTAAGGTTCTTTGCATAGATATAACTTCACATAAATTCAACTACATTGACTCTCTTGTTTTTCTTTCGCCGCTTGTGCCCAACAATTTAAGGCACATACAGCTGTCACTAATAATCTTCAACTGTCATTCACTATATAGATACCAACAGTTCATATTTGCATTGCCCCACATGAGGGGGTTAGTGTGATACAATGCAGGCTAGTGATAAATTAGCCACTTGTGTGTTACATGTAGCTCAGAGCATGCGCCATATGTGTTCAGTGTTTCCCAGGTTTAATCTTATTGTCAAAGCTGTCTCTTTTTCTCCATGTTTTGTCATCTGTGACTTTGCAGTTTAAATGTCAAGTTTCTTGCAAACCGTATGTAAGTACTCGTAATATGCATCGATATACTGTATGGTAGTGATGGGAACGGGAACCTGCGATACCGGCCATAAATTACTACACCATCCAAGCCCATTACTATCTGGTCCTTAAAATTGCAATTGCTATCACAAAATTCACCATCCTAGTTCTCAATGTTCAGATACATTTTTATTCAATTTAATGCAAAGGAGAAAGTAATTGTATTCTCCTGTAATGTCATCATTTGTTGATATTTCCTTCCTTCTTGATGATGATATTAGTGTTCTGTTCTTAAGCATGTAGTTTAGGTGAAAATATGTTACTGTTACCAACTGTATCGGTCATGCTATTTGTATACTGTAGTCTGCGAATTTCCCAACTAATCTAAAAAGTAACCTTAAGCCTTTGAGCTGTGTGCTGCTGAGAGAACAGGTTGTATATGCATGAAACTTTGGCACTAACTTGGACAGGGGGTTGAAAGTATCACAGGTGTTTTTTTTGTGATATGCAATAGTAGTTAACATAGATTGCTTATACTTTGCAGAACAAATGAGGTATAACAGATAACAACCAACAATTTGTCATAGTATTACGATACACACATAACTGTGCATACAGTGTAACATCAGGCTTTTGATAGCCGAACAGTACATTTCAAAGAAAGCCATGAACGCAGTACCCAGGGGACAGACCAAAATGATAAAACGGTACCGGTAGCAAGTGTTTTGGACTGTTCCCATCACTTATCTTAAAGCACCTTGTCCCATTTATAAACTACATCTTTCTTCTTATCCTGCTTGCATGTCACCTGATGTTATCTTGCTTTAATAGTATGACCTGAAAGATTTAATCATGAATGTGCTTCTGCTTCCTCAATGTCGTCATGACAACCACATGTAGCTTTCTTGAGTATTTCTCCAAGTGTAACAGACGAACAGTGTAAGGGATTCATTTGTACGGTATGCATATTTGGCAGCATGAGTATTCTGTAAAAGAAATCATTTAGAGTCAAGAACATCCTCTTAGAAGTCAACTTTACATAGCCTATGTTTGCATGGTAAACGATTGAATGATTCAACTCATAGAGAGCATCGAAATTATTTGGTTATCATTTGACATATTTGTGAGATAAATCTTCAATATCCATATTTATTTGCATGGTGGGAGAAAAATGTTATAGTCTTATTATTTTTGTAGTTAGCTTTGAGTTAATGCCATTTGTAACCTTCTGTACCCTTATGTCTGTTAAATTTGTTAATATCTTACTTTTTGACTTTCACAGGCCGAAAAAGTTTACCCTGAAGAGCATGAAGCGTGGTTACTTTATCTTCCGAGACACACACTTGACACAGTACAAGAGTTCAGATGACACCTCTGGCACCCCTGTGCAGAAACTAAACTTGAAAGGTGAGTAGAGCGTATGAGCGACGGTGCACCGAGCAATTCTAGGACTCGCCAGTCAATAATCACAGCCACCTCTACGGTTGTAAACTTCAACTCACAGAAATATACATGTCTCTTCTGTAGAGAGATTTATGAATGGCAAGTCACAGTCCTGGTTATCATGGACTTGATGAATCTCACTACTGGATCTGTATCCTCGGAAAAAGTAAAACCACAGGATGTCTTCTACTCATAATAAAAAAGACAAAATTTAATCAAACTGACTTTGTAATGATGTGTCCTATAAGGATGACACACTTGTGACTTGTTTGGAATTGATTGACAAAGCGTTGGTGAAGGTTTGTTGGAAATGTGGAGACTCTTTATGAGCTGTAGGGATGGTTTGCTTCATATTGAGACCACAGCTCTTATGTGCTTTCTTAGCATTTAAAAGTGGTGGTTATGGAAGGCTCACTGAAAGAAATGCCGGACTTTTCCTTCTCAGCTTAATTGCATCATGATTAATTTAAACAGCCACAGTCTTGCATAAACCCTTGCCCTCCAGTTCAAGTGTCTTTGATGAATATTTTGGTGGAGGGTTCATGGATGAAACTGCTCGTCAAAGAAATTGCAATACTGTGATTACTTTCTGTGTGACTCCTTCATTGTGTACTTAACAACCATTTGTATTCTTCTTCTTCCCAGGATGTGAAGTCTCCCCGGACGTGAACATTTCTGGAGGAAAGTTTGGAATCAAACTTCTGGCTGAAGGTCAGACTGAATTGTGGCTTCGTTGTGATACTGTAAGTTATTATGGTTGGACGCCTGCTGGCTTACACATGCTTTACACTTGGTTCAATGTTTGTAACATTTAAGATATTTCATCACTCACACAGATTAATTTTATGTATCGACACTTGGTTCTCATTTCAAACCATATTATAGGATGATTACCAGTAAATTGTTTTATCTGTATATTGTTATGTCATGGTCAGGTACACTCACTGATATACCTGTATATAGTTTACTCTGCAACTGTTTGAAGACATCCTTGAAATGAACTTATTGAATGGTTTGAATTTGCCTTATAAAAAAACCTGCACAAAAACAGCAATTTGTGTTATCAGCAAAAAATGTTCCAAGAATAGATTTGAACCAGCTGCATACACTTAAAATAATATAAAATTGTATGAAGTGAGTGCCAACCCTGGGGTGAAAACATTGCCCTTCTTTGTTGTATAGATCAAAACGCCACATCGTATCATATTAACTCTACTGATTTTCTGTTTACCTATGTTTAAGCAATCACATAGCTGTGAGACACTGTTGCCCCAAGCCCTTATCCTCACATACTGTCTTTTAAACTCAAGCAAATGAATGCAGTGTAAACTTACATTTTCACCTTTCCCATGATTTGAGGTATTTTTAAGATGTTGTGCTACAATCTCTCAAAGTGCTGATGGGTTAATGTAATGTTGGTTAAAGTTATTTGCCCATTGTTATGGTGAAATGCCTTCTAGCTGCTTGTCCATAACTTAAATCTGAGTATTAGGCCTGAGCAAAGAGAGCCATATCACAGACTGATTTGATTATGTCAAGTGCTACTTATGAAAGTAGTTTGATCGCTTCTATGATTGTAAATGACTAGACTTTTTATTGTTCTTTATTCAGGCTGAACAATATTCAAAGTGGATGGCTGCCTGTCGTCTCGCCTCCAAGGGTAAGACCATGGCCGACAGTACCTACAACACAGAGCTTCAGAGTATCCAAGCATTCCTAGCAATGCAACAGGGGTCTCATAATTCAGTGACACCGACTATGCCCAGTGATGTCCCTGACTTCCAGCCAGAGAGCTTTGTCTCCCAACGTTACTTGAAGAAATACAAACGCAGTCAGGTGAGATAACCTTGTACTGGATGTATGAAGATAGCTGCGTTGTCCACTGGTACTTGAAAGAGACTTGCGAACAAATAGCAACAAGTCATGAGGAAGTACAGACGAAGCTTCACATCTAACTGTTGTAAAGCAAGGCAAACAACTCTGTGTGATGGCGAGGGCATGTATGTGTGTGTGTGTGTATGTACTGTGTGTGTGCATGTATATGTGTGTGTGTGTGTATGTATGTGATGCCTTGCCTTGCAGATTCGATAAAGCAAAAGTAGGTCGATAGCCATTCCTCCCAACCCAACCACCGTGAACAACTTTTTACTCTACAGTCTCGCGCAGTTGAGACCATTTCTTATACACTGTACCTTCATGTCAGGCTTTGAAGCACTTATACTGACAGTATGAGCAGTATGATTTTCCTTCTGTTAGAACTGTTAATACTGTCAGTAAGGGGTGCTTCAAAGCATTATATAAGAGCACAGTGTAGAGTGGTATTAGCAGAAATTTGTGCCAATTGGCTCTCACCCCTTCATGACATGCTGGTTGTTCTACATTCGTTATTCAGATGATAAGCAGTGTAAGATTTTAATTTAATGGATTTACTCTTCTTGATTTTTATGCCAATGGGCATGTGTATTATTTCTTTACTCTTAACTTGTTCCTAGATTGCTTCCAAGATTCTGGAGGCACATGGTAGTGTCAGAATTCAAACGACCAGTCAGTCCAAGATGAGCTTCATCCGGGCGTGGCAGGCTCTGCCAGAGTATGGTATTACCTACTTTGTGGTCAAATTCAGGAACAGCAAGAAAGAGGTATGTAATGAACGTATGCATCTTTCAATTTGAAAGAGAGGCTAGGTTGCTTGTAAGGACATCCATAGGTTCCATGTTTACGAGGGGAATCTAATCTAGAACTTCAAATTAGGTTGAAGTTTGGTACAAAATATACTGATGGAATGGGGGGGGGGAGAAGTTGGATAGGAATTACTGTTACCATCTAGGGGGTACTCAAGTGGTTAAATATACCTCCAGTTATCAGTACAATGGTCATAACCAGGACAACATCTAAGGGGATCTAAAGTCAGGATACTTGTAGACTACATGATGTTTTATGCTAGAAAGCTGTTATTTGGTTGCCCTGTATAGGGAAGGGGTGTTCTCTTATGCAAACACCATACCTATGTTGCTCTAAAGATGGATATGGAGGGAGAGAGAGCTGTTGTATTCTCTGAATGGTTTCATCCAGCTGCTACAAAGATCGGAACTTGAGTGGATGGGGGATATTGCACATATTGTCTTCCACAACATTATGTGAAAAAGAATATACTTGTTTTGTAATGATTTTATGAACCTTTCTTTCTCAACTTTTCTGCTCAATGTTTTGCTCTTAATTTGTAGGAACTGTTTGGAGTAGCACATAACAGACTGATCAAGTTTGACATCAACTCGGGAGATTCGCAGAAGACCTGGAGGTACAGCACCATGACCGCGTGGCACGTGAACTGGGAGGTGAAGGAGGTGATGGTCGAGATGGAGGAGGAGAAGATTCAGTTCTCCTGCCACAGCGCCGACTGTAAGATTGTCCACGAATTCATCGGCGGCTACATATTCCTCTCCATGAGATCGCCGGACCAGAACCAGACACTGAACGAGGAGCTCTTCATGAAACTGACTGGAGGTTGGGTTTGAGCGAAAACCTTGCATGCAAAATGAGAGGAACAGGAGCAGCTCCCACGGGGCAGTGTAATCATAGCGTGTGTAGCCATGGTAACGGTATGAAGTTGAGAAGTGTGTACTCCACAGGCATGAGGCCGAGAAGCAAGGAGTTGTCATCATCTGGGGCTCCAACTTAAAATTGGCTGTGAGAATGAGAATCTAAATACTAGAACTGCTTGAAATTGACTGGAATTAATGCTGTAATCTTTCATCTGTACCTCCTTCACTGATCAGTTGGTGTATTATTCACCTTTAAACAAAAGTTGTAGCCACTATATTTGCCCAAATGGATATTACTCTTCCGGAACTGCTTCTGGTAATCCCTTCATTGGCTAATTGCATGCGGCAGGTGTTATTTATACTGTCTATTGTCAAACCATTCTTGCATGTGCAGTAACCCTTCCTACCCCTCAAGTCTTGTACAACTCATTTCATAGTTATTCATAGGAAATCCACATCCCAGTAACTGTGAGTTCTAAATGCTTTGTAAATTTGTCACATTGACCACTATTTTCGTTTTTTTTTTTTTTTCATTTTCGTAGTCTGTGAAGGTATTACTACATCATCAGAAATGTCAGTCATGTAAATAAGTTACTTTGTTATACCAAACCATAGTACACGGAACCGGGACCCAAGCCCACAGAAGTTGATACACTACAAGGTGAACTTCTTTTAGTCTTCCAACTTGAACAGTAAATTTGAAAAAGGTTTAAAGTATCATATTGTAATGCACCACACCTGTAACAGGTTGCACTGGCAATTGGTTGAGTTAATTAAATATTTCTTTATTCCTTAGACTGCCAGCCCATGGCATTATCCTTTGAGGCAACGTTTACAGATGAGTGGATTGGTAAATGGAGAGAACATGCATAGTGTCTTCCTATATGTTGACATTTGATAAAGCTATTGGTTATTTAAATCTTTGCACCTGTGTGCTTGGAAAAAATGCTTCACATGTTTGTTCAATCCTAAATGCACAAGAATTATGTGCCTTTCTCCTTTAAATTTGAACAGACAAATTTGGCGACCTGTTTGACAGAAACAGTTCAAAGTTTGTGTGTGATATTCAAAAATGATCACTCACTGTATGAAACCCTTTGCTACTTGCAGAATTATATATTGATAGTTTTGTCCATGATTATGAAATCACACAGTGTTAAATTTGAACTGATAGTCCATTGTTTGAACATGGCTTGAATGACAAAGCTTTGTTTGTAAACATTGGGTGTTCTAACAGTACACATGGTAGCTGGTCATTTGCCAGCATGGATTTCAGCGAACATTTTACTCAAAGCGAGTGGTTGTATTAGCAAACAGGTTCCCTTCTGGTCCCCCCTCCCCCTCAGTTAATATAGACATAAGTTTCAGTGAGTGACTGATTGTTGTCCCTCAAGTATCATGTCATGGCCTTAAATTAATACATAGATCAAGGATAAACACCATTGTGTATGTCAATATCTTTCATTTTACCGTCGCATCTTCTGCAATGGTATGTCAGCATGTCAGCCTTTGTGGAAAAAAAGCCCAAAAAACACTTGCATTTGTTTATTATCATTTCATGCAGATGATTTATGTGAATTTGAGGGTTGTAAAAGGACTGTTGTTTTAGTTTATTCTGCATGTACACCTAGTAAACAAAGGCAGTATCAAAATCTTTACTCAAGATCATTTCAAGGGCTATAGATATACTTTATATGTTAAAGTAAATCATATACTTAGATAACGTTTTCTACCCTTTACATAGTTTCTTGGTCATGTAAATGCATTATTCTGAAACCTGACCATTTTGTTATTCACACGATTAATGATCTTTATTGTTAATATTTTTCCATTTACATTTGGTATATAGTGGTGCCTTTTATCTTTGTAATTGCTGTATATCCAGGGTGTTTTGCCAATTTTGAAGCACAGCTATTGTGTCTAACATTTACGAAGAAGTTTTGTTACTCGGTAGCGATAAATAAGTTGCGATTTTAAGGTTAGAGTTCTGTGCTCAAACAGTTTGTTTGCATGAGATGATGATTTCAAACTAGAGAATCTATATATATATCAGGGGCAGAGCTTGGTATCATTTTCACGAAATTAATAACCAACTGTACTATATAAAAGAATTCCAATAGAGTATAACATTGCTGTATACTAGCCACACTTATCACAAAAGTTAACTAGTTTAGAACATAGCCTCATTTTTATTGTCACCAAGTTACCGGTTTTATACCAAGTTATATTCTTCTTCCTTTTGACCTATATCAGACCATGTACAGTTCATCAAATTGACATGTGTGTTGCAGCATGTTGAAAGTGATATGTAAAGTGTTTGGCTATTTTATTGATTTCACAAAGTAAGCATCTGTAGTGTTTCTAGTAGAGATTTTTAAAGGTACACTTCAAATACCAAAATACAAGTTTATGCTATTGCTACCATATACCTTGTGTGATTGTATCACCAACTGATGAAACATTCAAGTAGCTGACAACCTTTCATAATCCCTTCACTTAGGTTACTTTGCATATGCTGTTCAAACATCCATATCAGTGGTTTAATAGTTTAATCCTAAAAGTCACAATTAGCCAGCAGTCAGGCCCAACAGTTGATGGCACTAAATGTTATTATGCTGTTATATGCTTTTATGCTATGATGCATATGTAAAACTAGTCTAGGCTTTGTACCTCCACTATGTTAGTGTTTGGTAGGCTAGGCTAAACATGTTGGTACTTGTTTTGATCAAGAACAGACTGTTTGAACATACAACACAGTAACAATAGTACATGTCTAATCATGAGAGAACTCAAACTGCAACGGCAACCCAGTGTTTTAGACATAGCCAGAGTAGCCGTCTCTGTTGGTTAACAAACTCATCTCGAAAATTACACTGCTATTATATAATGTGCACCAGCAGATTTACATTCTGTGGAGGAGATAGCAGCCTGCTTGAAGAATTCAGTAAGACATGGATGTCATCTTACAGTTGTGTTTCATATATTTCAAAATATCATATCCTAGGGTGTTGCATTAGTTCTCACCTTAACTTTTTACAACCTGAACTGATTTTACCATAACGTCAATCTCCGTCGATTGTGATGAATGCATAATTAAGGGTCTGCATAGTTTATGCAGTCAAACACAATTATTACATGAAAAGAAGTGAGTATTCATCAATTTATGTAGCAGTTTCTGTGACCTCGTTTATTATGTAGCAACCTAAGTACATCCTTTCCTGTACAGCCAATGTGTCGTTGCATTACTACATTTTTCTTTTTCTTGACTTAACCACGTCATTCTTCTACCACTTCTGCAAAATCATCAATTGTAAAAACAGTCATATTGCACCAATCTGTTAATTACCTTGTGTTTGTTATTTTATATGGAATAATATGTAAATATTATTCTAAACTAGAAACTACAAACAGACTTCTCTACAGCCTGTCGTTATAAATAGACTGCGGTTACTTGGAAAACCTATCTGTAATATCATTTTCATATTTATAATTATATGCAAGAACTAATCATATTGTACTGCTGTGGAAAGAGGATGTTAAAAGCACACTAATCGTTTCTAGTCATATCCAATATGGCTCTCAAACTCACATGTTACATGAAACAAATGGTGATATTTCCTTCAAAGATTGTTAACTTTGCCTGGTTCAATTTTGCCTTCTCACCCTTACAAATGAAAACAAATGTGATATACTACCATAGAATGTTCATTTCTTAAGTGGTTAGAGTGGTCATTGCTATTGTTAATCATTTAATTTAGCACAATGAAGAAAAAAGTGGCAGGGGGGGGGGGGGGGGGGGGGATTTTCTTCCCTCCCCCTTTTTCTTTTAGGGGGTTTTTGAGAGCGGGAAG
>JAAAKB020000008.1:4395462-4409824 GCA_010014835.2 Apostichopus leukothele | reverse complement strand
GATTTAAATAGATAAGCTAGTTATGTATGTCGTTATGGCATAGTGGAGTCAGTGAGGTTGAGAAAAATCATAGAAAAGGACGCAAAATGCTGCTTTAAGACTCTGTGTATAAAACCCATTGTAATTTCAGCAGTGATTGTGTGTGTACCATACTGAGTTCTGGAGGCTTGCTGTTTTTAGGTCTAGGTCACCGAGGTTGACAGAGGTCAATATTTGTAAATCTTAAAGCGTGACTGAAACTGAAATTGGTACACGTGGATTGTATGGATTCTATTCTTTGTACATACTTGGACTCTCCTTGTAGACTACAAAGTAGACTCAATTAAAGGGTACGGAACATTCCGTTTATCACAAAAGTCACTATCGAAATGTTAATAGTTTGATCATGGGAAGTTCATTCATTCACCTATGCAACAGCTGACAGATTATAAACTCTTCTCCCCCCCCCCCACCCCCACCCTGAAGATTGGCATATTTATAACTCAGACAGAAGGAGTTCTCATCAGCCAGGGTTTTAAAAGAAGGGCTAGAAAGTAGTAAAAAGGTTGTCAAACAGCAGATGATTTATGTGAAAACATTTCACTGTGTGGGTCAATATATCTAACAGCTCGGAAAACTTAGGAAGGCAAACTGTGCATTTCACCTGTCAGAATAGATATCCTTTCTAAAGAGGGTCTCAGGAGAAATGGTAATCTTCACTGCAATGATAACACAAGTATATAGAGCTATCATATCATGTCAAGCATCCCACAGCAGTCTGATTCAGAGAACCAGTCTGCTGATATGTAGACGTAGGAATGTCCACGGGGAATATGGGGAGACAGTTCTCAGTCCTTTCAATGTGTGTATAGAGGTGATGCTGAGATGTGTGCTGTCCGTACTGTTGTGCATTTACTAGCTGGGTAGAAACTATATATACAGTATAGTCTACTAACATGTAAATACAGATTACTTCCTTCAATGTAGTCAACAACTTACTTAGATGACTGAAGGCACCTTCTAGAATGGCACAATCATCTTTTAGTGGATGAAGATAACAGACAGAAGGACGTATGTGTTATGCCACAGAGCGTGAACTGTGAACCTGTTGTTAAGATGTCCGTGTTAGTGATATACTGCTGGGTATTTTCTCACATGACTCGAGTGTCTAATGTGAAGGGTATGTAGTAGTACATGAAAACAAATGGATAGTTCACCGTTAGCCTGGAGTATTTCCAGCCCTCTGGATTGTGTGTGGACGAATGATGATTTCTTTAAATAGTTACGAAACCAAGCTAGAAGAGATCATATTTGTGGGACAAATGTGGATTAAGTATGCTAGAGAGAAGTTATATGGCAGTCCATAACTTACAGTATACAGTATGCTTAGAACATTTATGTGTAAACTACTGTAGTGCATTTATCTCTAGTTGTAAACAAAGTCAGCTTTGTTCTTTCCTTCGGTGAACGGAAACTTACCATCTGTTCATAAATGCCAGACCCATGTAATTTCACAGAACAAGGTGTCCAATAACATTGCCTATTCTACCAACATGTTAATACCTGATATAGGTTCACAACAGGTCAAAGCTTGCCAACACTGGTGCATATATCCTTGTCAATGACATCCATGCATTTTAACATCTTTTAGTAGTGTAGCAAATTGCTACCCACAAAAAACAAAATAATGTTAATGTCAATGGAACTATGAGATGTTAGCAGCTAGCTTATAGCTGAACACATGCCTCTCACATGCCTTATGGCCTTGTTTTGATACACATGAACGGCCCATTCTATTTTTAAAATGCTCTTCTATACAGATGTTAAGGAATTGTGCCAGTTCTTAAATGGGTTTTGTTCAATTTTTGGGATATTTCTGTGCTATGAAAAATCATGAACCCCGCCCCAAAATCTTGCCAGTGGATGAAACCAGTATTTTTTGGGGGTTTAATCACTCTTAAATAAGTTAAATAAGTTCTTAAAAGAAGTGGTGAGATACACGTTACCTTGGAAGAGCAGTCTGCACAAGATTTCCGCCACCTCAAGTAGTAAGTAGTTAATGTCTGCAGTCTGTGACATCCCAGTTGTCCATTTTTAGTGATGTTTACTTCCCCAACTACAACACATACTTCTTTACATTCCATATGCTTTGTAAATAACAACTATGGAACTGTAAGGAAGTATGTTGTGTTAGAAGGTTTCGTTTGTAGTATTGGCCCTGCACCATGGTTTGATCGGAGAGTGATAACCCCAGCGTCCAGCCGTTAATATACTAGTGAAGAACTTCAGCCGCCTACTTGCTTTCGAATGCATCTTCTTTTGTTTTTTTCCGTGGCCTTACCTTTTTTCACTCTCAATTTGGAGACCTTCTTTAGCTCTTCTCTGCCCACGAGAATGAACAAAGATCCTTCAATAACCAGTGAGGATATGGAACTCTGCGTATGTATAACCCCTTCAGATATAATACGATCTAGACCAGTTTCTGGAAACCAGCGTAGTAAACCATACAGCATGTATGATATGTAGCAGGCTTATTATTGCAGCCATCATCAACATCATCCATGACTGCAGTGTTGACAATATACTCAGCCCATAGCTGTAGTAGTAGCACTGTAGAACCGACGACCATCACATGTGGAGAGATTTTAGGGCAGGCAGTCCATCATCCAAGATTACCACACACTATCATAACGCAGCATACACAGAGCTTAGTTCAGAATCAGCTCTCTCAGTGAATTAACAAGCATGATCACCATTGCTTCAGCGTTAACTCCTTTTTTCCGATTCCTCTGCTGGGTTTGCGAGTGTCTCAGTCGAAGACTACACTAGCGAGTCAACTTCCTGCATAATTGATACCGGTGGTGCACATTGACTGTGCCACATGCCTTCGTTTCTGCCAGCATCCGACCTCTCGCAGATAGATGAGAAACGCCGACATCCCCCGCCCGATGCAAATCCAACCTCGTTGGGCAGGGGAGAATTAATTAGCGACAATTTGTGCTTTGTGTGTGTATTGGCCCAAGCGTTTCCTACTTGAATTAAGGCCGGGGAGTTGCTTTCAATCAGATTAAGACACAGGCTCTGAGCGGTTCGTCTCACCGACTCGTTAACGGGAGTAACAGTGCAATTCTGGTCGTAGAGTCACTGCGTATAAGCAGACCTATAGGCTCACTGATTGCTAGTAGCCAAGAGCATTAGTCATATTAAACAGTTCTACAGCTCTCTTCTCTAGCTGCTGGCAAAATGGATCTCTTTAACAAGATTTTTGGTTCAGTAACAGCAAAGGAATTTAATCAATAGTAGAGCAAGCGCTCTCTCAGGTTTTTTTTTTATTTCCCTTCTCTCTCTCTTATATATATAGATATATATATATATATTTTTTTCAAAATTCTGCAACAAAAGAAACGCACAATTGACATAAAAACACTAACGAGATGTTGCTCTGTGGTCTAATTCTTTTTTGTCTTTCAAATGCAAATTTTTGCTCAACATCTCATTCTAGCCCAAATACAACGGCAATTTTAAAACCTGTTAGATGAAGGAAGAGTTAACCTAAACCCATCTTCTCAAGTGAAATCTTTCACTTCACTAATGGCTTTTCCCTCTTTGTGTTCACAAAATATGCAAATCTGTGTAATAAATCAAGCAATAAATTTACTTTGTATGAAGGAATTTATAAAGTTTGGTTACAAAAACTTTACACTCAAGGAAAAGTAAAAAACTTTTTAAATACATACAGAATAGCTTGTTTTGGCACTTGTTTGTAATATGGTATACCTAATTATCGGTAAGAGAAAAAAAAAACCCTTAGTAAAAAGGAACAAAGCAAAAGGACAAAGTCAAAAATACTCATACTCATTAATGCATCGGACAAAATACTTAGGTAACTTAACATCTTTTTCCAATCTTTAAGAATTTACTTGGAAATGTTTTTATTTTGATAAGTACATTTGTGAGAAGTTAAAGTTGTTGAATGACAAATTCACAAGAATAACTTTAATACCAAAGATATACTCACATGATTCCTATGACAAGGATATGTTAATTTAGGGGGAGCAGGGGATGGGGGAAGGAAAGAGAACAATCTTGTGCATGCTAACTATCATACTTAAGGGATGCCCTAGTGCATGTTTACTCTAATACCAAAAACCACGGGCCCATCTTGTGCAAGTTGCTATCTCCCATACAAGGGACTAGTCCATGTTAACTCTAATAAACAATCCAGTTCATGTTAACTCATATGCTAAGGATTAGTGCATATTTCATATTGAGGAATAAACAATGCTATATCTGATAAGATTTCTGTTAACTACACACAAACGGTGAGTTCTGCGACTCGGAATTGAGGTGAAATTCGATTTACATCACTTTGTGACTGAAACTTGACATGAAGCTGCCTTGAAGGACTTGATGATATTATGACCGAAAGTGTTTGTTCTTAAAAATAAAGCACTTTGCCTGCAAGATCTACACAACATTCATACTCACAGTATCTATATATTGCAGCATTAACTTCAATTGAGAGCACAAACTAACGTCCATCACACATGCAGTACACAATGAGATGATGGCCCGATACCATCTGTTTCAAAGATTTGAACATGTATTTCATAACATGATTCTACATACAACGATATGAAGAAAACTGAACATTTGGATGTTGGGCAAAGGGTACCAAATATCTGCACGTGAGAAGATTTCTTCAAAAGAGATTGACACATTTAACATTTGCTCTAAACTCAATGCATAAATAGTATGTACTATGACAAGGACTTTGCAAGGACCTACTATGTCAGTTCTTTCAGATTAGCTACTAACTCTTCATCGCACAAGTTGATGTGAAATTCTTATATTTAATTTTTACTTTTTTAATATAGTGTTGTCCACTGGTTAGTGTACTATTTTGAATTTTTTCACTTTTAGTCTGATGTTCCAGCTCTAAACAAATGAAGAATAGCGATAGTTTAAAGCTAAAGTCTCAGTTGATGGTACCTTATCCATTCAGTGTCTTTTCTTGTTTCTTCATAACATCCAGCTGGTAATGGCATTTATTTCATAAAGGAGGTTTTTTTTACATTCACTATGGCATTGTCAAATTTTTTTTATATTTCTTTTAAATATCTATTCGAAATTCAAAAGACACAAGCCTTAAAAAATTTCAAATCGTTTTATTTAAAACAAAGTTCATAATAATTCATTATTGGTGGTTGAAATGTTGATAAGATTAGCAACATGCAAATTACTTTGATAAGGAAAATGTTTCCTTCTTATTATTATGCACTATACCTTAATGATTAATATAGACAAACAGATCTACATGATGTAGAAAATAAACTGCACTGTACATGTATTTCTATTGGCTTTTTTCATGTACAAGTGAGTTTTTGAGTCACTAAGCTACAGTGACTTGAGACTTGAGCTCAAAAACTTGAGATTTGCCCGTTCATTTTGAACATGTATCAAAGAAAGATGTTGGCTTCTTTGAAATATAGCTGTTTATCTATTTTTCAAATTCTCAAAATTGAACTCATGCAGACAATAACTCTGCAATTGTTGTTAGATAAATTTGAATTGTTGACATACAATATTATATTCTACCTGACAAAAAAAATTGCCATTAATTTACACAGTATTTGTTTTTAAAGTTACTCCAGTATGTCTGAACATGAAAATAATTGAATGTCAGTTTTTCTGGTACTATGGTTGTTCTTGCCGTAACATCGTATGAAACTTTTTTGGCCCCAGTTCAGTCACTGTTTGGCTCTACAGCAGTCACTTTACAGTTTCTAAGCTTTTGATGCAACTTTGGTGTGATTCAAAGTTTGTTTTACCTATACCACTTTATCCAATAAGGTGTGAGTGTTAAAGTTACCACTACCCTCGGCATCTTTGTTTGACAATGCCTTAGAACTTACACCTTTTAAGAAGTATGCTGTGGCCGAGTGGATAAAGGCGGTGGCATTTGAAGCAATGATGCTTAGCAATCGGCAGGTAAAGGTGGGTTTTTCATCCAAGAGCAATCTAGGGTTTTTCCATCTGAAATGACTTTCCAAATTGAAAAGATTCCAAATTTGAGTTTAAATGTTGAATCGGAAGCCACCTGACGAGTAAGATGTAATCCATAAGCCCTTGCGGGCTTCTCCCACATTAGTGGTCGCTTAGGTGTGTAAAAGTAACTGCTGATTATGAAATAACTGCTGATTATGATTATATTTTGTTGCCAACTCGATGATTTCAAGTTAGACAACTTGAAAACACACCATGTACCTCAGAACAGTTAAAATATAGTACCAAATAGCGTATGTTGTTATAATTGATATCAAGCAAGCTGTACTTATTGCACAATGGACAACAAACAATGAATCTTTACAAACTTTCTAAATGTGTACTGATTTGATGTTAAAGTTAAACCTATACAAAGATGTTACATTAATACAAAGTGGGTATTTCATCCTCAGATCTACCAATATAAAAAAGGAATACCTTTATAGTGCACAATTTTTGTTTGGGGGGGGGGTGGGCAAAATGTTAATTTCAGTTTTAAATCTACACTTGAAAGAGAAATAAAAGAGAGAAGAAAAGAAGAGATCAAAAGAAAAGAAAAGATCAAATGAAAAGACAAGAAAAGACAAGACAAGAAAAGAAATGGAAAAGAAAGAAAAAAATAAAAGAGGTCTCAACAACGAAAAAACACTGGAAAATAATAGTTGGTTGATCTGTTGATTTGCTGAAACCACTGCCATGATATGCGTAAACAGTTAACTCTGACGTCTAATGCACATAACCATCAATCCACAGCTGGTAATAGGGTGCAAACTTTTATTATTAATATTTTCCATTGCTTACTTGTGTAGTAGTGGAAAAGGTTAAGAAACAATGTTGTAAAACTCTGCCACTAAATGTTTAGATCACATCACACAAAATGCAATGGAAAAGTGTTAAGTAATTATTTGTGAGCTACTTCAATGATTAACCTCTCATAACCCCAAATGACCTTTGACCTAATTTTTGTTGCTGAAATATTCACCCTGGTAATATATGTGGTAACCTCCCCAAGTCTGATAAAAGTTGTAGCTTTTCAACCAATGTTGACAGACAAATGTACAGACAGACACATGGTCATGACAGTAGTAACTAGGTAAGCTAACAAAATAGAAAAGTAGCCAAAAAAAGGGGGGGGGGGGAGTGGGGCAAATGGAAGGAATGGAAAAGACAAGAAAAAAAAAAACAGGTTAAGAAACATTGTGAAACAAGTGACATCCACTAAGTGGCAAGCATTTTGCAAAGTCCCTGGATTGTTGCAACCATTAATACAACTTTAACACTAAAGACTTACAACATTCTATAATGCAGGCAGTCTCATCTCACCAAAGTGGTGGGGGAGGGGGGACTTAAATACATTTGTTATGAATAAAACTTTGAAGTTCACCTTGCCAAAACACTTACATTAGAAGACCTTTTCTTTGTAATTGTCTGGGCTTTTACTATATAGTCCATGCAATAAGACAGCAATTTAAATTCATGATGCAAAAGTACAAAATGTTTCTATTATTCTGTAGTATATCAATCTCGCACAATGACTTACGATTACCTTCCCTTAACTGGGCTGAATTTTAATCAAGGAAGCCAGATCATAACTTCCATGAAAAAATTAGGGTTATAAATGGAGATGATTTGATCAATAAACAATTTCCACTACTTTTTGTTTGAAGGAGAGTTATTTTCATGCAATGAACGAATATACCATATATATTAATATGTGGATATATTCTTCAAAAATGTGAGAAAATAAATTCCCATTCATACATTCATAGTGTGATAATATACTTGTTTGGTGTTGTGGCTCAAACAACTTCAGAGTAGAGATATAAGAAATGGTTTATTTTTTATATTGGTAGCCTAAAAGTAGAATTCTTTAGTGACTCATTTGCTTCTAATTCAAATGATATAGATTTTGTATCATTATTGCACAATCAGCTTTTCTATTGTTAGCTGTTGTCTGACCATGATGTATTTATTGAGTAATTTACACTTTAATATCATTAGTTGACACTACAACAACAACAAAGTTTGTCTTATTTTAATCATTTTTAATCACCCAAACAAAGAATTGGTATGAATGCTGCATTTGGTAATATTGTGACATGAAAAAAAAACAAGTGTTCATTTCCTTCAACTGAGACAACAATGTGAATAAAACTTGTCAGCAACAAGGCTGAACATTTCAGATAGACTATTTGCATAATAAAAGAGAGTATCTTTTTTTTAACATGTTTCTATATATTGCTTTGATTCTGAAATTCTACAGAAAGTTGGAATAACCTTCAAGTTTACTGAAAAGGAAAAAATTGAAATGGCTTCTTCATTAAATACTCACTAATTAAACTGATTAGCTCAAATCACTGTCAGGGGTCCTTTATTTGAGTTGTTGTTTTTTTTTAGTTTTTCATCTGTAAAAATAACTTAATATGCCCCTACTTAACAGATCTCTTGTAATTCAGAGAGTTCCCCTAGCTACCACAATACACACATCCTCAAAGTGAAAATGGCAATCTTTTTTCATTTTATACATTTATTTCTTGCATCATTTGCAACAACTAAACTATGTCATGTAAAATGACATGCACTAAATTAAAGACAATCCTGTCAATAATGATATAAAAGTATAGGTTTAACAAAGAATAAAACCCTTTTACAATAAAAATTTGTCATTCAACAGTAGATTTATATTAACTCAAGAAACATAGATTTAACTTTAAGATTTCTTCATAATGATAGTTAAGCACTCTGAAGGTTAAAAGTAAACAGTAAAGAAATAAAAAGTAATACTAATGATGTCAACAATTATTCAAATTAATAAACTTTTGCATAATACAGTTGTTTGTTGCAGTTTTGCTTGTATTTGGTTTTACTCTTTTCTATAAACTGTGTGGACAATAATTTGGAACGAAATACAAAAGCAAATCGTTTCTTTAATTAAGAATTTAAGATATTTCTTTGTTTATCTTGTTTTTGATAGTGCAATAATTTACTATTCCTTTCCTTTAAATTTAATGTCGTAGGCCAACTGTGTAATAATATATAATTGATGTTCCAAATTTGTGTTTTAGGACGAGATGTGTAAGCAATGATGGCTTTGTTGCACCAAGCATGATTAAAAGTGTTATTTACTTGGAAAACTTTTGTAGAGTTTTAAATTGAAACCCTCTATCAATTTCATATACCAGCAATACTGCTTTACTTCAATGGTGTTTAAGACCTTTTAAATGCTACTGAATATTCTATCTTGTGAGCACTTAATCCCCAGTTATGAAACTTGCCTTAAAAATTTCACTTTGGAACTGTTTACATACAACTGGTACTGACAGCAAGGTTCCTGTTAAATCTTGAACTAATGAAACCAGAGCCAAGTTGATTCACAGCTCTGGATTCACAAGGAGCTCCAAGTTCTTAATTGCTCTCTGATTTAAAAGGTGACCACTTCATAGGCATAATATAGTATACTTCATCAAAACATGGAACAAGTTTATATGCAATGTCCTTCATGTGTAAACACCAGTTTAGTTTAATCTAATACAGATCCTAACCCATTGTATTAACACACAACACTTTATCTACCAATCAATCAGATTGATGGAATGGTTGGCAAAACTATTTTCTATTTTATTTCAAATCTGCAAAACTATTTTTTTTTAAATTTCAAATCTATGCAAATGCGGCATTTGCTTAACATTTGACAAACTTGCAATTACTGAAATTCCTTATTCTATACAGTCCCCTTATTATTTAAGAGAAAATATATTGTTGCTAAACTTAAATTACTTTGTTTTCCAAGCAATTCCATACCATAAGATATGAGTTTAATCAATATCCTAAAAGTTTCTGTAAATCATTTCAAAATAGTTGCTTAATAACTGGGATCTTGCTTTTGTATTTTTCTTTTATAGTATCTTTTACTTAAATGCAAAGCTAACAATATATTTAAGATGATAAAAAGTACTTTCTAAAGGCTTTTGAAATAATAACGATATTCATAAAAGTTGTTCCAAAAGGAGTTTAATGCTTTAGAAAGATCAGTTTTCTCCTAATCAAAAGAGACATTACATCATCTTAATTTAAAATTTATGCAATATATGATAACTTTAATAAAAATACTGATCGTATACATTGTTGAAATCTTTGTAATTCTCAGTTGCCATGATCTAATTTTGACTTTAGTCTAGCTAATTATATGGTTAAGATGATTAAAAGTATTTTTATGTGTTAAAGAAACTGATTGCCAAAATTTTGTGACTGTAGTACAATCATTTTTGGTTTTAAAGAAAAAAATTATGTCTTCTTATTTGAAAATTGCACATTGTAAGATAAACAGAACAAAAGTAGTTTTCTTGTAAATTATTTAAACAGTAAATTTGTAGTACAGTAGTACTGGAGAAATAAAAACACTAAAAAGTTGAAGCACTGAAATATACTTTTCAGTTTGGTCTACACAGATCAGTTCCCTTTTTAACTTAGACCAAACCCAAAATGCTTGCATACAATTTCCACATAATTGATTATATTTTAAATTTTAACATTTCTTCTTGCTCTAAAGTTTGTACCATTTCAAAAGGTATGTTTAATAATTAAAAATATGTCAATTCACAGTTATAATTAGGGTTACAAAAAGATTATTAAGGGTGAAATTATTTTTTTAATAAACATTAACTATAAAATTTTACATACTGCTTGTCAGATATGTTTACTTTTTCTATAGAAAATGAGGAAAAAGCGGTTAATATTTTACCTAAATGGAGTTTGGAATTATTTTCTATTATTTGTTCAGAAAAATGTTTTATATTGTCAGGCATGCAAAGGAAGGTTTGTACAAAAACAAATAACAAATTTCTTATCACAAAAAGAGAAAAAAAAAAGGAAGTTCAAACCAAATACAAAAGAAGAAAATCCTAAGTGTGCAACATTAAGGTTTCTTATTTTTTCTTCAAACAACTTGACACTGCTAATGTAAACTTTGGAGGTGAGAAGTTTTGGGCGGCCACTATAAATCAGACACCTGTCATGTTAAGAATGAAGAATAAGTAATCAAAATAAGGTCAGTTTAAAATCTTGAGCATATTCTCAGCTCATTTAAATGATCTGACAACTTTAAATATAGCCTTAATAACATTCCTCAAAGCCTAGTGTTATTGGTTTGTTTTTTTCTTACCAACTGGAGAAAATATGAAACTGTGTAATTATGGGAAATTAATTTTTTTCAATGCCACTGCAATTCACTTGAATTTAAACCCTTATAGCAGATTATACTTACCAAATGATTGACATTTCATGTACAGGCTTATATTTGGCCGAGAAAGCAACAGTGAAGTGTCTTGAGATACTCCGCTTCCAAAGTCCGTTCCACTACACATGTCCATTTCAGAACTACTTTTACTGAACATCTCAAAAACTAAAATTTCTTCAGTTACCTTTGTGACCAGCTTCCACAACTGTTTCACAATTTAAAGTTCCACCACTCCTCAAAGATTGCAACTGATGTTTTTGAACATCTAGACACTATAATTTGGCAACAATCTTAAAACTGCAAATTCAAACTTGTGATATCTAGACACATGTGACCTTGATGAGAATCAAGTTCTGAGTCAGTTACCACCGTGCTCATTCCAGGGCTTAATAACAAATGTTGAGCAAACAGAACAATATAGACCAGCATGCCATCTCTGTATCAAGGTACAAACTGACAAAGATATGGTAGGGCATCTTCTGTTGGAAGAGTAGTAGCATATGCCCTCATATGTCAGTGATAATTCATCCCAGTAGTATAGTACTAGTAAGGCAGAATTATAGGTCAAAAAATAAAAATTGAAGCTCTGTCACAATTGGGTTAAAAAAATGGATAACAACAATTTGGTTGATTGAAAGTCTTGTTAGTTCAAATGATTTGCACTTTATGACTGTAACACATTAAAGTCACATAAATTATAAATTGAAAGATATATGTGAAAATCAAAGGAATAACTATGTTAATTAATAGTTAACTTATAATTATCTTGTTTCTTCTTCTTAATGAAAGGGAAACATGGAAAGGGGGATTATATTTTAACAGCTCAAAGTTTTTTATATTTTTTATTTCTATTTATTTATTTTTATTAGAGGCACAGGGCACTCCCAACCAAATAGTAAAATTTGTATAGTAAGATAATACAATATTTATCACAATGTTGGAATCCTTGTAATTAGAAGATGCATTGTTTTAGTGGTTGACTTATCATCTGCCATGGGGCAAAATGTATGTGACTACTCTATTGTCTTAAGCACACTCATTATTGCCACGTTTATAGTTAATTTCTGACTTAATTATACATTACATGTTGTACACTGATGAGCTCTATAAGCAATGCAAATTAATATCCAAACATGTTAGTTGCGAGTGTTTGCTTCTGATAAACATTATGATCATTAATTTGTTTGCTTTTGCACTATTCTGATTAACTAGTTAAATCGCTAAATCTTCAAAATATTATTTGAATTTTTTTAAGACGAATTTTGAAATAATAAAGATTGGAGATTAAATACATAAATATACAACACAGGGCCTATTGTAGTTCTTACTTTGCCGTTAAGGCTTACTAACTTCCATGTTATTAGTTTTAATTTTGGTAACTAATGTTTAATTTATAACTTCATAGTGACCACAAGCTGTCATCAGAAGATTTTAAGTCAAATTCATTTGAAAATATGATAAAATTGACAAGGATTTTAAAATGCTAACACCAGATGTATTTCCTCCTCGCGAGGTGAATTTTGTCTTTTCCATCTAAAAGATTTTCTTTCAAGTATCAATATATTTAAATCCCAGTGGATGCACTGGAGTTCAAGACCAAAATAAAACGAGAGCTGTCTTGGGTTATTTCCTACCTGTATGTATCTCTTTGTGGTTTTAATTAATGCCATATCTTACTCCCTAGTGGCCTATCTGGCTAATTTCTTGTGTCCTTGTATTCTTTAATCCTTTCATTAAGATATCATTCCCTCTAGATATCAGTCCATTTCCTATATTCAGCACAATTTGAAAGGAATTTCAGTATTCCTCTTACCTTAGTGTCCTATTGAAAGCTACTCATGTATGATAAAAGGCTTTGTTGTTACACATGCCTGCCACAGCCCTCGCAACAGCAGCCTGAGCGCAGAATCACTGCTAGAGTATCTCTGGGCAAGTCCCCAGAGATTTCATTCAGTAGTCTGCTATCAGGGAAAATCTTGATGAAAGTTTAAAAGGAATTTAAGGGGGAAAATAAAATTGGTAACTTGAAAAGAGTGAAATCTGAAAGGAATCTAAAACTGAAGAGAATGCAGATATTTATGATCTTTCACATATGCCCTTTTTAATCTTTGGAAACAGCAGGAATATCCGATGGGAATAACCGTCACAAAAGAGAAGAAAGGTCTTTACAATTTATTGTGTAATGCGAAATGAAACTAAATTCAAACCTAATGATACATTCCATTTAAAAATGGAAAAGCGTACTGACATATTTTAATAGCTTATATTTTCAAAAATAGAATTACGGGAAGGCCTAGGTTATGTATGGGAAGCAGAGATTGTGATACAGAAACATTAAAAATTTAGAAATTAGTTTATGTATGTTTGGTTGCTTATATAATAATGAAAGATATGGATGTCATCCTTGCAAATTTGAATTATTAATTTTCCAAATAATTCACTGATTTTATTGAAAACATCTGGTGCATTTCAGTGGTTGTGCAACTTACTTTTCTAAGTTGACGTCTGTTTACCTAATAAACAGCCTTTGCATGTAAATTGAATAAAAGTTCAAAGGATTGACATTTCAATTTCTAACAGGCACTTCTTCAAGGGCTAACTGGCACACCTGTTCACTTGTATCGGCATGTTTTAACATCTAACCTGACGCTTGTTACGAGGAATTCAGTTGAGGTGAGATTCAAAGGGTGAGGGTGGGGATTGGGATAAAGTCATTGATTGGGGGAGGGGGTGGAAGAGTCAAAGTGACTATGTCTTGATGATCAATCACAGCTTAAGATTTCCAACAGGTCTAAAGCCCAACTTCCCTTTCACTTTGCCCCTGGATTATGGTACCGCTACATATTTTTACTCAAGTTATAATTGTTGTCTTTTTAGTCAGTATTGAATGTTGCACATTGTAAATCTAAATCCTGCCACCCTTTTAATTCATTGTTATTAATATTTTGTGAAATATCAGAAAATTAGCTATAAAGACACTTTTTGATTGACTTCAATTAATGTAAAGTTAACAAGATTTTTCTGAAAGGCGTGAGATACATACGTGCATATATCTGCATATATCTATATCATCTATCTATATATATATATATATATATATAT
>JAAAKB020000008.1:4361129-4384772 GCA_010014835.2 Apostichopus leukothele | reverse complement strand
AATATTAATCGCATACAGTTCCCCCAACCCACTAGTTTGAATTAAACCAATCAGAGATGCAGGTTAAGTTATGAGTTGTTGCTAAAAATAGATTCAAACATCGAGTTGGTAACTGGGTACAACCAGCGAGCTGGACTCTAACAGCTCCCTGGTACAACTGCCATTGACAATCTACACAAATCAAGCATGGTGTTGTATAACGTATTGGTCAATGACGTTCGTAGCTTTAAATATTCATATTATGGGCGAGGTTTATTTGGATCCCAACGAAAAATATCTTCGAGAAAATAAAAGCTTAAAGTTGTAAATTTTTTGACTTTTATGCCACCATTTGAAGTAAGATTTGAAAAGATAAGCTAGTTATGTATGTCGTTATGACATCCTGGAATCAGTGAGGTTGAGAAAAACCATAGAAAAGGACGCAAAAATGCTGCTTTAAGATACTATTTTGCTTGTGCTTGCAAACCAGAGGATATGAAGTAATAAATGACCTGCAGTGTTAACTTTCTGATGACTTCACTGTTCCATCTAGTTACTGAGTATTGTTTGATGGTTTCGAATGCAAGTGTCCCTTTTGTCAAGGGATGCAAACACCAGTACTTAACACTGTTATACATACACTATCTTGTATTTGTGAAAAAAGGGACAGAATTTTGATGTTTTTACTTTATTATTATTTATTGTATTTGGTGACATCCACAACTACTTTTTACATTCCTTTCCTTAATAAAATTGTATAGATTTTCATCTTTATTCTTGAAACATATATCCTTACATTTAAAGTAGTAACAGTACTGATTTTTGCAATAGAACAAAGATTTTTCAGTTGTCATAAAAGTCATGGTATTTTTCTCTGCAGCTGAGGGCAAGTATGTGTTTCAAAGAGGTAGAGATACTCACGCCCTGCGAAGAATCATGATCTCCCTGACAGACATCAGGTTAGAAGGGAGTGACTTCCACAAGGAGTCTTAATTACTTGTAAATTAAATTTTTACTTTGTGTAGATTTCATCCTTACAGTGTTGTTTCAAGTACTGCACTGGACAAAGAGCAAAAACAAAAAGAGCTGTACCCAAGATATCTCATGGTCATGTTCCTATGGTACTTCTGATGATGGTGTGGTATTCAGAATTTAAAGGCATTCTTTGTGTACCTATTTGCACAAATCAATAAATTCACACTTAATTGGCACCATATCTAATGTTTGCCGGATTTTACATTGAGTCATAGAATTATTAACCTTTTTTGGAAGTTTCAAATGATTGATTATCACTGATTGCATCTGATTTTCTTCTTGTGTTCCTCAAGGTATGTTCTTTCAAATAGACCACAAGTTTGGGATTCCACCCTTAGAGACGTGGCCATGGCAGGACTTGAAGCTTTCCTGGAACTACTGAAAGCAATGCATGTAAGCATGTTAGATGGCTACTTTTTATTGAATAGACTTGATTCTCTCATATAGATAAAGGCAATATAAGACTGAATTAATTAAAAGTATTAATTAGAAGAGTACACAAAACAACAAGGTGAAAACTACTTTGAGAAGCGAAAGCATATCTCTTTCCATTCAAGATTGTGACGATGGAATGTGGGAAATGCTTTTAGATCAGTAATGAGAAAATGTTGATGGACTAATAAATTCTATTTGTCGTTGTCGAAGAACTTAGACTATAACTTCCACATGCATAAGCAAATATGTGAGTGTAAATTCCAAATATGACATGTGTATGACTGGGTTTGTTATTCTATACACACTGGTGTTAAATGTATAAGCTTTGTGGGTGTACTTTCATATCACAGGGGTTGTACGTACATATACTATTGGATAAAGAGACTGAGTTGATGCTAGCTGACAAGATTTGTCTTCTTGTTTTCTTGTAGGGCATGGATAGTGTGGTAAGGGTTGTTGGACATCACATTGAATACGATCCAGAGTGGGAGACTGGTATTCAACTGAATGTAGCAGTCAAGACTTGCATAACCCTCTTCCTGGAATGGTGCACCTCAGATGTAAGTACTGGCTGGTAGATAGATATTTAGCTTCAGTAATGTGGGAACAGCCGATTTGGTCATGTTTTATAGGTGTGTAACACAAACATACAGGACATCAGACCAGAGGGTAAGAAATTTATGTAGCAAGTCATGAAGCTGTGAATGTGTCCATTTATGCTGTTTATAAATTACAATGTTGTGCAAATTTGAAAGTTATTTCCTAATTTGTTTTCGTCTTCAGCAATGACAAGGGAAAGAAATTTAAATTTTTCATTCACTTTTGAGTATGTTCCTCAATTGAATTTCTAGAAGAGTGGAAACAAAGTCATCCATGTACTTTCTTGGACAGTGCTGTGTGAGATCTAGTTATTGTGTCATGGAGATCCTTAAATAGTAGTGCTATACACATTGATAAATGTTGAATTGAATATAGAGATCATGTCATTATGGTATCCATAGCTCATATATTGGCATCTTATGGCTACTCCATCTATACTTTGAGTTTTAAATTATGTTCATGTTTGGACTGATTTTTTTTATAACAGAAATCGTTGCTGATTAAATCTTATCGTGCAACAATGAAAGCCTACAGACAAATCTTTGGCAAAATGACTGAAATGGAAGTCAGTTGTAAGTAACTTTAAAACATTCTGTTTAGAAATATGTAATTCTAACTTGACAAGAACTGTTTATATCTAAATCTTTGTCAAGGCTGCGTATGTAAGCATGCTTAATGGAGATACCAGCTAATTTTAGCATAAAAACACTAGCTTAAATGTATGTTTCTTTTAGATAATTCTTTTAACATCCTGGTTATTATAAGTCAGATAATCTACATTTGGATATTTCGTGAGCACATTGAAAGCAAGCAGCTCTTTAAACAAATGTTACTTTGAAAGTTACAGCAGCTTGACAGTTGCGGTGAAAACATGAGCCTTTCTTAACGGGGATGTTTAATTAAAGCACAGTCAGTATTATATCCAACACAAGGGTATCGAAAGTATTCAAATTTATTTATGCAATATATGAAATTTACAATATTTGAAATATATAAGTATTTATTGACACTCTTCCTCTTTTTTATGCTGGAAAAGGCAGTTTCATTGGATAGTCCGTTTGACAGATATTTGTTTATATCTTTTATGAATATTAATTCTTCTTTCCAGTTGCTGGGCATAGGACAACATGCTTCAGGTATGAAGTCTCTCATCGTCCTGTTAGTGTCCACTATGCTTTGATCAGGTTCCTAGCAGGTGAGAAGCAATCATTTTTTTCCTTTTAAGCTTGATGTTTGTCACAGGTGAACCAGCCTCCTTCACTCAGATTGTGTCACCAACCTACTAAATGATGAAATATGCAAACACCATTAAGAAATTACATTAAAGTTTTCATAGATGGTATATCAAGTTGACTTCAAATTGAAAATCTCACTTTTAGTTTTCCAAAATCAGTTTTTCTGGGTTTTTTGTTTGTTTTGTTTTTTGCCTCTGCATCTACACACAAAGTCAAATTTCTCTTCTGTGATTCTTGCTCAGTTGTTTCTTGGGTTTGATTTCTGGTTACAAGGTATTGAAGGTACAGTGGCTTCTGACTGGCACCTGCATCAAATTAATGGTTGAATAGGGATTGCCACTAAGGACTACATAGCTCAGTTGGTAAAGGACATTATTTGTATTCATGAAATCGCTGGTTCAAATCTCATTCCAGTCCATTATCTCTTTCCCGTATCAGGATTTGTCGATGGTGGTAACCTATATTAATATGATTTGCTTGTCTTCCTTTCAGGTCTACAAGTTGGATTAGGAAAGTTCAACATCAGTTACCTTACGGAAGGGCTCTTACCAATGGTAAGTCAAAATATTTCTTGGTAGTGTCATCTTTGATAGGTAGTTGAGAAGTATAGCATTGAATAGGAAGTCCCATGTTAAATTGCTGCAGCAATTCTCTTATTGATGAAGTTTTTGAAAGTAGGTTTCTTATTTCAGCATTTTCGATATATGTTCAAATGAAGTGGCTTTAATGATGTATTTTACAGCAGCATCGATTACGTTAATGAAGTTAATGTTTATACACCTTTTCTTAATACAAATGGTCTTACACAATGTTTTGACATTTCAAAAAATTTCTCTTTTGATGTTAGTAGTGAAACAAATTAGGATTTTTCTTGTTTCCTTTGACAGCAACCCATTCAGCCAATTGAAATGATTGAGGAACCTCTGAGAGCACAGGTCTTGGTTGCAGAATTGCATGCCGGACTTTGGAGGAGAAATGGGTACTCATTGGTCAACCAGGTAGGTTACATCTGTTGCCAAGTTAAATAAACTTCTTAATGCTTTTGAAGGTTTTTGTGTAGGGCAGGAATATTACAATAATCATCTGGTATATATTTGGGCTCTGTACAATTGAATCATTACATCAAGGGTAATGCTTTTCATAAAATTAGTACTTTGCAGTTTGTTTTAATTTTACTGGATGGAATTTTTTGAAAGTTTCTCAGCTAGGTGAGATGAAAGGGAGATGTCAGATATGTGCATCATTAAATTAACAATGGAATATGTGGAAGTATGATGTAGTGGTTAAGTATCTGCCCCAGAAATTATTCGGTTCACAAACCTACAAGGAAACTAGGATACCTTAGCTATTTCATATGGATGAGAGATGTTAGATTGTGCACAATTTAAACTTAAATCTGTGGAATCATAGAGGGTGAAGCAGCTGTGGTTAAAGTGTCTGCCTCACATACATAATGTTCAATGTTCAAATATCACACCAGGAAACCTTGACAGGTTCAATATTCTTAATGTATGATGAAGTCTTGTGTACATTGCTATCCGTTTTGTAAACTAAAAAGACTAATATGGTTCTGTCCTTTCTAATATTTGCACTCTGATGATTGTGAGCAGGTTGCCTGAATAGTTTTGAAAGTAGTCATGCATTCATGCATACTTGTTACTTAAGAACATTGTATGTTGATCTCAGGGGCAGAAATGTGTCTGCATCTAATCAGGTGATTACTTGTCCAGACATTGATTGAAACTTGTCGTTCTTAAGTCGCACTTATCACTGATAGTATGCTAAGCGAGTGAATGTGTGGCACCCTAACTTATGTTTCACCTTAATGAAATGGTTGGGTATGCTCACTCTTAAAAAACCCAAGTTTCTTTAAAAGTGTGAGACTTTTCCATTGTCTCATGATACAAGTTTAGGAAGCTTCCTGACATTCCAATCCACTTGTTTGTCATTGGAACAGTTTGGTGTAATTGTTGTTGATGTTGTTTTTTGTTCCAGGTTTTCTTCTACAAGAATGTCAAGTGCAGAGAAGAGATGTACGATAGAGATATTCAAATGCTCCAGGTACAGACCAGAGACCTCTCTCTCTCGCTCAAAGTTATTTGTCTGAAAGATTTATTTCAGTTTTGTTTTATTGGTGGATTTTGATGTGATCTCATACCCTTGCATTTAAGGTATTTTCTCATATCCTTCTAATTTGCTTGGTTCCTTGCATAGCTATGCTGTGAGGCCAGCAAATTTCACAATAATATCAATGTCACAATATGTTGGACAAGCTGTAGAACATTGCTGTAACATTTTCTGTGTGAAGTTTGATTTTAAGAAGTAGTGACCAAGGTGGATAATTTGATGGAATTATTAATAAATCCTAAAATAAAATCAAGAACATTATGTAAGAGGTCAAACAATCCTCTTTACAATATTGAAGTTACCGTCAATTTTTTTCCCCTCCAGGTTGGTGCATCATTAATGGAACCCGATGACTACATGCTTTGTCTCCTGCACCGATTTGAGTTGATTCGATTTCTGGAAATCAGTGGAGGGGACACTGGGCATGCTGAGGTAAGTAAACTTACAATCTGGGCTCTGTCTTGTATCAGGTAATCCTAACAAGCTGATTAGGTTCCTCAGGGAAACTATCAAGGGCAATGACAACATAGAACTCTTAAACATTTGATTAGGTTTACTCCGGGAGGCTATGGAGGGCAATGACAAAACAAAAAACTCTGAAACATTTGATCACTGAGAGAGGATCAACTGGTAAGAAGTTCATATTATGACAACACAGATAGTGATTAATTTGTAGACATTTTAGTATGGCTACAGACACAACAATTGCAAGAATTTCAACAACAAAATATGTAAGGAAAAATAAATGGGAACTCTGATGTTACAAATTTTTTACAATGTATTCTGGAATGATGATGTCATGAATTGAAGTGATCAGTCAATATTAATAAGGGATATTTAAATCTTTGGTTTAAAAAACCTAAAGTTTAAAATATATATAATGCATATTGAATGATATCATATATTTATTTGTTTATAAACAGATACAGGAGATCTTGGGAAATAAGACTAATGTGATGGAGGAATTCTTGCATCTACTAATCATTATCCTGTGTGAGTAGTACTACGCAAAGAATCTTTTTACTGAGGTGCCATATATATACTTGTAAATAAGCTAAACTCTCTCTTGTGGTGAAGTGCATGATGGGTACATTCATGAAGGAGCGATGTGATTGGTAGAAGCGTTTACAAGAAGCCGTAACATAGTAATTGACCTACATGGCTGATATACTAGTAAACATATGAGAAGGATGTCTTGTTATTGCCATAATAAAACCTCTAGTGCTTAAATTGTTTATGATTTTGATGGTCACTACTTGATTTTCTTTCATAGGGATGGTCTCTTCCATTCTGTGCTTATTATCTTATACTGGCATTGTTTTCAGTTACAAAATTGCTTTCTTCACAATGAAAATATACTTTAAACTATGTTATTCAGTGGGGGGGACTGTTTTTATCCTTTTCTAGTGAGGGCGATTTGATGGCATAAGTTAAAGATATATGGTTTTGTCTTATTGTCTCATATTTTGTTGACAGGTGAGAGGTATGTGATTGGTATTGGAGAGGTCGCACCAACAGATGGGTTGCGGAGGGAAGTTCTTCATCAGTTGTCCATCAACTCAATGGCTCACAGCGAACTGGTTAAAAATTTACCAGAAAACGTAAGTCTCTAGCTCCAACAGGTAAATTCGCTGCTGAAATTGTATTCAATTAATATGATATGATGAAACATATAGTAGTAACAATTTTTGTAATATCAGGGAAGGTCTTAAAAAAGTGTTAATCAATAATGACACTTGTTACTACCGTTCACTGCTTTGTTGAAATACTGTTTTGTATGTGTACGTAGTTTATTACTATGTGCATAACAAGTGAACACTAACTTTTCTCTTCCTTTGGCTTTAGTACTTACATGAAACTGGAGTTGAGGAAGTCATCCCAGCACTTGCCAATTACAAGTAAGTAACATCTGTTGTTAGTACAGTGTTACTGTTCAGACTGGTGGTTCTTTGATATGTGTTGATAATTGCTATTGTTTCAATCCGATAAAAACAAATGTGAAAGTTGGAAATACTCTCACCAACTCCAACTTCTCAAGTTGGTAAATATCTAAGAAAATTAATTTAATTCATTTCATATAAATATAAATATTGGTTACTTCTTACGACTTAGGACGTTAGGACACGTCAATGTGAGTAAAGCAAGTGCAAATTGCATGCACGAAGAAGGAAAAGCCGAAGTAAATCCTATAATTGAAGCAGGCTATTCACTTCATGTACGCATTCTCTCTCAGGAAACCTACCAAAGTAACAGAAAAGGGAAAGTATGAGTTGAAGAAAGAGTGCTTGAAGGAGTATTCACCGTACTACTATCATTACAGCAGGAGTGAACAATCCAAGGTATGGACACAGAGTCTAGTGTGTATTCAGGAAACAGTGAACAATCCAAGGTATGGATTGAGACACTAGAAACAGAGTCTAGTGTGAATTCACATACAGTGAACAATCCAAGGTATGGAGACATAGTCTAGTGTGTATTCATGAAACAGTGAACAATCCAAGGTATGAATATAGAGTCTAGTGTGTATTCACAAAACAGTGAACAATCCAAGGTATGGAGACATAGTCTAGTGTGTATTCATTAAACAGTGAACAATCCAAGGTATGAGTCTAGTACATGTTTATTCATGAAACAGTATAGGACTGTTCCAGGATAGGGTTATTCATCTACAATTACATATGTATTGTGTTTACTGTCAGTGATATATGACATATTAATTCTTGCATATCCTGACTTTTGCAGAGAAATTGGCACCATCTCTCACATTGATTTGTAGTCAATTGGTGAAGCTTGTTCATGTGATTCATAAAATATTTGAAAGTTTGTGTAGTCTACTAAATTCTCAATAGTGAATGATCAACTCTCATTATGCTTTTGGGAACCGTTTTAGTGGTTTTACAGGAGACAACACATGTTATCTCAAAAGAGCTAAGTTGTGTGAGTAGCATTATGGTCTGATATAATTGACTTATAAGTGTCAGGTTGTGGGTTTGTCAGTGCTAACAATGCCATGTACATTTTCTTTTCATTTAGTCCGAGGAACAGCATAAACAGCGGTTAGAGAGAGAGGGAATCAAAGATGAAGGATCCAGTAAGTCTATTCATTATTATATTTATATTTTGTTGATCTTACTGTCCTCCTAAAGATTCATCAACCCTCACAACCACACTTTATAGCATTCAGTATTGGTTCTAGTGTTGTGACTGAATACATACAATGTATCGTGTAAGTTAAAGTATCAGTCCACATTTGTCAAGTTAGATCGACAACATTGACATATGCTCAGGAAGCATTCGGTAAACCTTTCAAAAGGACTGATGGCCTAATGGAATATATTCATATGCTTTTAATGATATAACTCTATAAGCCACGATAATTTGTCAATGTTTCTTTATTTTCTTTGCAGTGTTCATACCCCAGCTACCACCTCCACTCTGTCCAAACTTCAAAAACATGGTCAAAATACTGGACTGTAAAATGTTTATATCCTTTCTGAAGGTCATCTATCACAGAGCTATTGTTTCAAAGGGTAGACTGTGGTCAGAAAATCTTTTCCAGAAGGTAGGTTTGCAGACCAATGTTATGTCACAATGGTTTCAATCATAACACATTTAAGTTGTCTTAGGTTTGTAGACTTTTAACAAGAAGTCTTGGAATGCACAAATTGACCAAACAAAATTCTATCACTTCACTGTTAAATATGTCGTTGCGATTTTTGAAGAATTACATTTCTTAGAAAAAAAAATTAAAAAGAGCAAAGATTCTCGAGACAGGACTTCTCTCAGAAATCTGTATTTACTTCGTTCCTCGCTTACCTGTCTCCCCACAACCTTAGCACTCTCGTTCTACTGTGCCTAGAATGGCCTGGTAACCTTTTAACACTGTGCACCCTCTACCACCGGCTTCTACGGTCACCGCCCTTCTCATTCTACCATCCAAAGTGTCTAGATCGTTATTTTCGAGCCGATTTTTTCTAAAGTTACTAGTAGGTTTGATATGACATGACTTTACTGTGTTCTGCTAAAATATTTATGGAGAGAGAAGAATCTGTTGAGATTATCATCAGTCTAGCATTTTGCTTCAGTTTTCATGTTACTTCATATATATTCTGCCTTGGTTTTATTTCATCCAGACATTATACCTGGTCGGAATAGCTCTACTCGAAGAGGAGAGGTCCTTGAAATTGTCGTCACCCCTCAGGTTTACCGACAGGGCCAGCAGGGGTAAGTAGTCTGGTAGCTAAACATTCATTCAAGCAGTGTGAAGCTAGTTTCTGTTTTTAGAGTCCTCTGGAATCTCACTATGTACTTAAACATATCCATTTTTTTCCCAAAAAAATTTGACTCTGTATTTCTGGAATAAAGTAGATACTCACAATGTATCTTGCTATTCTGGGTTGCCAGGAATATTGTGATGAGTGAGTTAATTGTTCAGTATCATTACAATATGAAGTGTGGTTTAGATGGTGAACACAGTGGTAGTTATTTTATATGATGATTATGTGTGAAATGTGCAGTGAAGTTCACATCAATTCGGATGTGAGAAATGTTGATAATTGCCATTATTGTTTGACAACAATTATGGGAGTTCAAAAAAGCCCATTGTGATATTAACTTTGCTTTCCTTAAGAAGTGATGGTAACAATAGCATAAAATTCCATTGATTTTTGTCATGCAGGAGAGAAAAGTTTGTTGAAGTTACTCCAGGAAATGGTTGGCAACCCTAAAGTGAGATCCAGCACTGAGTTACTAACTTGGATATTTAAGGTAATATTTTCAAAATTATTTATGAAAATTATGAAAGGACCGTTTCTAAACTCGGTGGTGTCGTAGATTGGTTTAATACTGCTCTGATGTCTTTGTTATTTCATGGTTTTCAATTTGTTGTTTTCATTTTGAAATACTTTGATAAAAAAAGTAACATGAAGTTTTGCCTGTTTTCTGCTCAGTTTTTGAAGCACCCTTTGTTTAAAAATGACAGCAGTTTAAATGTCTTGATGTGCAATTTTCCATTTAGGGTATTTCAAATCAGTGGCAAAGTTTTGATTTGCAACAGAAATAAACATCGGTTTATGTGTCTTGATTGGTAAGTTTGTGAGTGAGTGAATCAAGGTAAAGGTATGTATATGCATGTAAATGTTGATTACATTGCAATGGGTGTATTTCAACATTTTAATATTCAGAGAAATTCCTGCTACTCTTTGTTACTGTAGTTCGTAGGTGTATCCAAGTCGGTATCTACAAAAGTGTCCACCAAGCATTAACAGTTTTCAGGAAATTAATACTGTACTGTTCAAGGTGGAATGCTTTTGTGCTGTTCATAAATAAATATAAATAAATAAATAATAGCAATTGATTGAATGAAGAAGTTAGTTTCTACTTGATCTTTAAATTGCAGAAATTTGATGACATTCAAAGACAGAAAGGAACGTTACCTCTGCACAGGGATTTTGCAGTTCCTTTAGAAGAGAAGGAACCTAAAGATACAGTCAAAGAGCAAGAAGAGAAAAAGAGGAAGGCAGAACTGGCTCAGAGGAGACGAGAGCATTTAATGGCCCAGATGTCTGCCATGCAGAAGAGTTTCATCCGAGTCAATCCAGAACTATTTGAGGCTACCGATGATGATGACGATGATGAAGGGAGAGGCAGGGCAGGCTCCATTTCAAGTATGGATGTAGTGTAAGTTGAACCCTAGTCAATGCATTCATTTATCAATTTCAAGTATGGATGTAGTGTAAGTTGAACCCTAGTCAATGCATTCATTTATCAATTTCAAGTATGGATGTTGTGTAAGTTGAACCCTAGTCAATGCATTCATTTATCAAAGTGTGTTAATCAATTTCCTCAGAACAGGTAGTTGTTCTTACGTGATGGCTGTTTGGACCATTTCTTGACTGATGAAATTTGTATTTTTGTAATTTCAAATTGTATTTCAGGTTAAGTCATGAACATGACTTCGAAGTGAGAGGGTAACATGGCTGGTTTTTCTTATGCAGTGTATTTTGCGTATAGTATTGAGACATTTCATCATATTAATACATGCCTCGTTGTTTTTGACTGAGTATGTTGCCAATCTATTTTATCATTTTCTTCAGAGAGGGGGATGGATCAGGGAAGTCAGCAACCGTGACACTCCGTGCCGTAGGACCCAATAAGAGTCCCAGCATGTTTATCGAACCACAGACGGTCACATGTATTCTATGTCAAGAAGAGGAGCGGATATCCTTCTCCGGCAAGGCCATGGTGTACTCAACATTCGTACAAAGGTGAACAAAAATGTTTCTAGTTTACCTATAAGTTTGATTTGATATCCTTCTCTTCAAGTCAGTTACACCTTCAGGAAGTCTTTAACTTATCATGGTTTGTAACAATATTCCACTTCACATCAGATCCAAGTTAATCAAGTTCCAATGGTAATATACTATACAAACTCAAGCAGGTGTTTCTTTCAGCCAGAAAAGATGCAATTAGATAGTTATCAAACCTTAACATGTTTTTACAATAACATCTGGAACCCTGATTCATTATCCAAACAAGGATAAGCTGTGTACATATGCAACCAGCATGAGGCAGGTCTAGGTTGGAGTGTTGTTACTTGGTTTCAATGGTTATGTATTTTGACAGTTTTAATAATCTCTTGTGACATATGTGTTACAAACAAACAGTTTAATTATGTTCAAATGTAATAGAAGACTAGAGAAGTTACACTGTAAACATAACCAGCAACTCAGGTCTTTAAATACAGTTCCAAGTAGGATGATAGACAATTCATTTTAGGGACTTATATTTGCCCTCAATCTGTTTTTGTCGGCTTTTCTTGCAACATGACAGTATTATAGTTTGTATTGGTATAACTAGTTGCACATGTTAAATGTCATGATTTTGACTACTTATTGAATGGCATGCTGCAGAGAATAAACCCATGTGCTCTTATATTTATCATGACATTGTGCCTTTATCTATAAAAAAAAAAAAAAAATGCTCATTAGTTAGTCTTCTTGTATGTTTGCTTTTTAGGTCTTCTGTGCTGTCCAATTCAAGAGAAAAATATGTCCCTACATCTGGTAAGTAAACTTGCTTCTGCATCATCTTAATTTACCAAGTCATGAAATAATGTGGGAGTGAGATTAGTGGGTTAATCACATGAGATACTTATTGATTTTATATTGCCTTTAAAATGATTGTCAAATCCACTCTATCTGATCTATGGGCAGTGATGTAACCACATTCAGTATTGCATGGGAAGTGCAGTTACCACAATTAGTATTGTATGGGCAGTGATGTAACCACATTTAGTATTGCATGGGCAGTGATATTATCACTTTCAGTATTATATGGGCAGTGCAGTTACCACTTTCAGTAATGTATGGGCAGTGATGTAACCACATTCAGTATTGCATGGGCAGTGATGTAACCACATTTAGTATTGTATGGGCAGTGATGTAACCACATTCAGTATTGTATGGGCAGTGCAGTTACCACTTTCAGTAATGCATGGGCAGTGCAGTAATGTAAGGGCAAATATAAAGGTGGAACATGCTGCTTAATTATCGTACTGATATATGTGGTGGGTGTGGAAGAGATACAGTTGGTGTAGAGACAGCTCTTTACTGGTAACCTTGTTGTACAATGAAAGTGACAGGGTGTATTTTATAGCCTCCTAGTATCTTACAGTACAATTTGCACATAACTGTATCATTGATGCTTGATTCTTTGTCATTAATTTATCATTGTTTTCAATTACTTTTCCTAGTCCTGGATTCTTTTGAGCCATTGTTTAATGGATGGGATGTGTTTTATGGTGTTCATGCAAGAACTTGTGGACATGTTATGCATGCCGCATGCTGGCAAGGGTAAGTTGTCCCTGGTAAGAGCAAGCTTCTTGTCAGCTTAGGAATTACTTTACTGACAGTGGTATTGTCAAATAGAGTTTCAAATTAACCATTGATTTTACACAGTTAGTGTAATGTATGTGTATATCTAGCTAAGTAGCTGCTTTCAGAAACGATTCTGTTAACTTTCAAAGGTACAAGACAGTTTGAATATTCCTTGTGGTTTTTATGGTCCTGGGTTGAATAAGCTGCTGTGTTTTGTATGATGCCCTTAGGAAAAGTTGATGGTTTTCATACAATGCAAAGTAAGCCAGACCTGAAGTTTACTAATGGATTTCTCATTGTGTGATTTAGTATATCAAGTATCCAGTAACTTGGTATGTGTGGAGTTACTCAGATTAGTAGATATTTGTTTGTATTCAATGTAAACGATAAAGAAATATAACCCAAGTACTTCTTTCTAGACCTGTCATTTGAACTGTGGACAATATGAATAACCACTGGGACGAATGCTGTCTTGAATTTCACTGCATTTGCAAGCATTTTTGGTAGACTTTGCCATAACAGTTCATGGAAACTGGGCAGTACTTGGCCAAAATACTTGTACATTTCTTGCACAAAACAAATTTGCTGAAAGAAAGCAAATCATGCAGCTTGTAGAAACTGCAATCCAAGAAAGATGGTAGATATACATATGTAGATGTAGTTCAGATTATGTGAAAGGTTCTCTGTGCTAGTTGTAAATAACTGTCTATACTTTTTATTACTGTGATTAAAAAAAATGACACTTAAGTTTGTTTCTATCTTTCTGACTGGCCTTTATTACATATTTTGCTGTAATATGAAGCCCTAAATAATTGTGTATAAAGCTCATTGTGAATATTACTCATAGTTTACAGCTACAAACAATAACTTAGTGTAAGTGGAGGTCTGTGCGTATCGCAAATTTTGAAATATGAATGTTTTGTCTCTTCTATTACACTAGATTCTTTGAAACCCTGGTTCATCGTGAGAGGCGAAGGGTAACTCGATTCAGAGGGGAGTTAAATTATGACATCAGCAAGAATCAATTTCTGTGCCCTCTTTGTGAAACACTGAGTAATACAGTGCTTCCAATTTTGCCTCCTTTAGCCATCGATGACAGCAATCCATCAGAGTAAGTGGCATATCCTCTCTGAGTAAAAAAATAAATAAATTTAAGTCTTTCGTGTGTGTTCTGTCATTGCCACTCAAAATTAGTCAAAGTTATACTTGCATATAAACTGCAAATTGTGTTTGATATTTGAAACAATTAAATCCTCTGTCTATAAGTAACATCTGTGAGTTACCATTGGTCTGATTGAGAGAATATGATCTCAGTTCAGACGTTGGCTATGCTGGTAAGGTTACTGTTGCTATTCAGTAGTAACTGTATTGTTTTCAGCTGTTATGTAGGTCTGAGATCCGCTTCTGTTTGTACTTCCGTAACATAGAAGTTCTACTCAGTGGACTGGTTGAATGCAACGGTTACTTAACAATGTATCATTAATTGTATTCCTATATATTGATTCTGTTAGCTCCGGTTACTTAACAATGTATCATTAATTGTATTCCTATATTTTGATTCTGTTAGCTCCGGTTACTTAACAATGTATCATTAATTGTATTCCTATATGTTGATTCTGTTAGCTCCGGTTACTTAACAATGTATCATTAATTGTATTCCTTCATGTTGATTCTGTTAGCTCCATTCCAAACATGGAAGAGTGGCTGTTATCTCTGAGTGCTACACTAAGTGTTCAAAGGACTGTGAAACAGAAGCTAGATGAAATCAAAGCCAGTAAGGAGTCTAAGGTAGATGCAGCCACCTCCTCCTCCTCCTCCTCCTCCTCTTCATCCTCATCATCAGGTGAGAGAAAGAGGGCACACTCAGAGGGAACTTCGGCTCAAGAGGTTGAAATGACTGAAGTTGACCCGGAAGGAGACTCTGTAGGTAAGTCTAGTTACAGCAGTTATCTCTGCTATGATTTTGTTTTGGTCTAGCCTCTGATGGTTATCGATTTCCTATCATCACACAGCAATTCCGGTAAATAGGGTTTGAATGACACTGTTTTGTCTATGCAGTTGCTGAAATTTCCCAAGGGCTGATATGTAACTCTTCTATTTGATAAGCCTAACATACTTGCAAAAAAATTTACAATTCTATCCAAATAGCAAAAAATGCATTCTTACAATTGCCATATTAAAAATGCTGTGGTGAATACTAATTTTGAGATTAACGGAGAGGTGTGCTGCTATTTAATTTGCTAAGAACAGGCGTGTGCTTACAGCTACCTGTGTCATACCACTGCTGCAAGCCATACAACCATCACTTGTAAATGTCTTTCTTTTGGGCAAATTTTGTATGAATTGAGACTAAAGGTACTAACTGAATTAATTTTAACTAAACTAAGACATTGTTTCAATATGTTTAAGAAAATTGTCCGAATGTCTTTAAAATTTGTGTATTTATTAACAGGTTGTCAAGAAAAGAGTGAAACTTTTATGAATAGACACAGGCTTTACAATATTGGTAGTCTTGTGTTAATATTGATCTAATTCTGTCTCCCTATTTATAACTGCTACTGAGACATATCAGACATTGTGGATTGGGCTTAGTGGTCATCTCAGCTATGCTGTTGACACCCTTGATGTCTAGCTATTTAGTGGTACAAAAAAATGCTTTGAAGTGTTGAGAGGCATACTTGATGTACCTTTGCATTTGTTTTTATTTTTGCCGGTGCATTATAAAGTATCTATTTACATATCTATTTACAGACCCTCCTATGCTATCTTGCTTTCCAACCCTTCTATGTCCAAGTTCTGTGTGGGATGAGCATTTGTCTCCTGATTTCTTCAAGCTGTTCTCCATCAAGAAACCGTGCAGGTATTGAACCACACTATGTGTCAGTTTCTAGGTTATCAAGAAACCGTGCAGGTATTGAACCACACAGTGTGTCAGTTTCTAGGTTATCAAGAAACCATGCAGTTATTGAACCACACTATGTGTCAGTTTCTAGGTTATCAAGAAACCGTGCAGGTATTGAACCACACTATGTGTCAGTGTCTCAGCTTCTAAGCTTGCAAAAGCAGCATTTGTTGCCAAAGTTAACAGGCACCATTGGTGAACATTCAAGCCAGTATAAATCCCCTTTCTTACAGTGACGTTCATATACCTCTTTGTAGCTTTGACTCACACTAATTTTGGGGTTTCTTAGAGGACAGGTATACATGTACTTTGAATGTTTATTCTAGTAGCTGTAAATTATGATAAAACTTCCCTTGAATAGGTTACAGGTTAGCTTTAGCAGCTGGATTGGTGCAAGTCAGCAATGTGGGTACTCTTTCATATTTTATGACAGGCATTGAAGATTAATTCATGATAGTTACCTCTGCTGTTCAATTCTTTCATCTCTTCTGTTCTTTTTTGTTCTTTTCAATAGTGATTCAATATCTGGGACCCTGCAGGAGATGTTGAAAACCTTCTCACAAGCAGCGTATACTGTAAGTTAGTGGAAATGTCAAGAGATTTGGCATGTCTCATACCAGGATTTAGATATAAAACATGTAAGAAGTGATTAAATGATTGAATATTTCGGATTCCAATATATAGCCTCAAGTAATAGTATTGTTGCAATACAATGTCAGTTTTGTAAATTTCACCTTGGTGTTCTTTTCACTTTGTCTATTGGAACTAGTTACCATAATGGAGTAACATAAATGAAAATCAAGCTAGTAGCAATCTAGAGATATTACCTCATTAATTGCATCATAGCTATGACATTGTAAACAACAAAGAAACAGCCTTGTTAACAATAACAAGATAATTGGAAGTACACAACAGTGGACAATGCATGAGAGAGTAACATAAAGACATGGCTGTTGAAGTGAGTTTATATATAAATATATGTATCACATTTCTCTTTTGTTTTAGATTGGGCTGAGAGTGATGCCCGATTCAGATAATGAGAGGATACCGCTACTGTCCTGGAATGTGTGTGCTTACACCATACAAAGTACAGGTAACAACAACAATGCTTAACCGAGAAAACAGTTTAATTGATATACACTTATGAAGGAAAGTATCTAGTTATATATAAACATTCTATAATTAGACAAAACTATCACTTGTCAGCCGTTTGGTTCTTATTTTCCTTGTTTTCCAATCTTTTTTTTTGTTTACAGAAATTATGCTGAGGGTGGAAAACAAGCCATTGTTTGGTTCTCTTCCTAGCAGACAGGTAAATAGATCTATGTTGTGTGGACAAACTTAATGAAGGGCTTCAGTGTACTTGTATACTGTATTCTCAATTTGCAAAACTAGGATATTTGATTATGTAATGAGAGGATTTTATTCCTGAAATAATTGCTAAAGGGTTTATTGGATGATGCATTAATCACAGAGTTTCAAAACCAGACGTTTTAGCACAGAAAAGCGGAATTCTGTTTACATAAATAATGATATCGTCTTATATCTCTTACAAAAATCTCAGACGGATTAGTGTAGAATGTGACGCTTGTGAGGAAAATAATAAATATTCCATTCTGCTTCATGAAGCCTCTGTAACTCTTGTGTGTCATACACAAGATATGATACCCAAACCAAACTGGAATATGTAAACTCATATGTGGGCTTATGATATTTCCATGGCAGCCATTTCTTATAGCTTAAACTAACTGGTGTGGACCTTGTGTTTCTTGACATTTAGTGTAATATTCGGGAATGCAATGCACTTTGTTTTGCATCCCTCTAAGAGCAGGTAGAAACTGTTCATTTCTGAACCTATATAATCATAGTGGAACTGGTGAAGCTTTAGTTTCTGTCATCATTACGATAACTGAGTAAGGTCAAGTATGGCATACTGAATGGAGAGTAGAAGCCAATGGGAATCAGGAAAATGACTTTTTGAAATAGCAATGAAATGAATATTACATATATTCTTCCAAACATTTCATCTGGTCTTGTGTCATTGAAGCTGCTCCCAATGTTTACTCTCTTTGTTAATACATTCGTTGTAGTAGCATGAATCCTTCATATTTCCTCATTTCATTCCAGTGTGACACGTTAAGAAGTTTGGTCAGGCATGCAATACTGAGCTCCTGGTTTTCAAATGCTGCACATATACAGAAATATGTCCTCAGACTTTTATCAGGTAAAATTTTTGTTCAGTTTCTTATGAAAAGTGTTTTTTTGTGATCAGATTCAAAGGTTACTCCAGGCGTGTCTGGGTTATCTTCCTATGTTCTTAAAATAACCTGCATTGTACACATGAATTATAATCACCAACTGTTGCAGAATGTCTTATTGAAACACTTTAATTTCATCAGTAGCTTGCATGTTTATAGTAATGTACCTTGTATTGTAAGATTCATTATGCATGGACTAAACTGGAAACTGAATATGAAGGTTAGTGTACAAGCAGATATGCATTGCTTAAGTAAATCTAAAGACTAAAGAAAACATATGACATTGAGAGGCAAAATGATGTTTGAAGGTTGACCTTCAGAACATGTCACAAGGGCAACTGTTGCATCTATATTTTGTAAAACAAAATTGTCCTTCTAATTTGTAAATTAATATGGAAGGAAAAAAACATTGAAGCCTGCAACATGAGGATATAGGAAGAAAAGTTAATAAAATGTGTTGTGTCTTCTTATTTCATTCACAGTTTTTGATAAAGATGACACCTTCACTCTTGGTTCTACACCATCTATATTAGAAATCGATATGTTTACTCTAATGGTAAGATTGTATGATTTCAATGTATCAGATGTATTCAACCAGACAATTCTGTTAAAATCTCTCGCTGGACATAACATAATTGAGATTAACTAGTGTCATTTAATGTTGATGAAACATATTTTGAACTTTGATCCAGTGAAATACTTCAGTAAGTAAGTTTTTCAGTAAAAATGAAAAACAATTAGTAGTTACTGATTCTTAATTGCCTCAAACCTCATTACATTGTGGCCATGATTTACCATTGATTGATTGTCATTTGTATGGCAATCATCTTGCTTTAAAGTGTCAAATATGACAAATGTTAAGGGATCCTATGAGTTTCAAGGTAAGACATCTGAATTTAAATTAATGAATAATTCCTTTTGTAATAAGCCCATGTTTTAAATCTATCAGAATTTCATGTTTCCCCCATCAGAACGAAACATCTTTCCAAATGTGTAAGTGAAGTTGCTGCTAAGTATTCCATTGAATTAAATGACATGGTTAAACTGCATGTGATTCCATACAATATAAATAACATTCTAAATACATGGTTATACTAGATGTGATTCCATACAAAATAAATAGCATTCTAATTACATGGTTATATTGCACATGATTCCATACAAAATAAATAACATTCTAATTAGATGGTTATACTGCATGTGATTCCATACAAAATAAATAGCATACTAATTACATGGTTATACTGCATGTGATTGCATACAAAATAAACAGTATTCTAATTAATACCTGGTTGTTTACCATAGGTGAGTCTTTCATCTGCATACTCAGCTCTTTATCAGAAGGGAAAATGGAAGATAGGAAGTACTCTGATGTTATCAGGATCAGTCTTGAATCTTTACCTCTTGAAACTTTGCTTCACCATCCACCTGGTACAGATCTTACTGTCAAGCGATATTGAAGGTAATTTCATTTGATGATTAACGCTGTCAATGCTTCTTTGTTATTCTGTACCTTGATGAACATGACTCTTAGACTAGGTAGTTTCTATAAGTGACTGTAAGACTGTAATAATGATTTAAAGATGGATGACCCTCTAATGGATGATCTGATAGTTCCTAATAATGCTTAATATCTCCTATTTACCAATGGCAGATACATCCTACTCACTTAATCGCTAGGTGTCCAACCTTCTCTTTACCACACGTTCTGTCATTACATCAGTACCTTCTCTGTACCAGACGTTATGTCTGTGCATCGGTACCTTCACTGCATGAAATAGTACTTGATTCAAAGTTTACGTGTATTTTCAGCCACAGCATTACTGTGAGTTTGTTTTGATGTTGTATTTTGCAGATACAGCTGAGAGTATGGATGAAGATGATGGGATGCTAGCTGGTGACCAGAATCTTGCTGATGTTTACTTTCAGTTAAATCAACTTGCCAAGTATGTTTTATATCCAATTTAAACCAGACATTGGTTGCATGAATGATGCTGTTAGATTAAATGCCATATTGATGTTCAATGATAAAGAGAGTTAAGCTTTGTTTTGACAGCACTTGGTATTTGATTAAAGGTTGTATCCATTTAACTCAAAGATATTTAGCTGTACATTAAACATAGTTAGATTAAATGAAATATCAAAGTTAATGAAGATATCTTTTGATTGAAGTCATGTGATTAAACGACATGAATGATATTATATAAAGATATCAATGAAGTGTGTTCTTCTGATTTCATCATTGTTAGATTAAATGACTTATCTATGTTAATTAATTAAGCATATCTATAAAAACATTGGTATGAATGCATTTTCTACTTTGTATTCATCCATTCTAGACTTCATTCCTCTCAAGTAGCCTACTGTCCTACAAGACATGTATGCCTTTTGCATTTATGCATTACTTAAATACAATACAATGAATGTTTCTTTTTCTCTAACAGGGACAACCAACCATCGTGTGCTCCCAAAGCCTGGACCATTCAGAATCATCTGAAACAAGCATCGTTACCATTTTTAAGATGGAGTGCTCTTTATTTTCATTTTCAGTCATCGGTTCCTCATCCTGTGGAGTTTGAACAAGGTAAGTACAATTTCATTCCGTTCTTTTCTGATAGTAGATGTCAGTTCTGGTTTTTGTCATATGCTATTGGCTCATTACCTAAGGAAGTTTGATTTCATCGGAAGTAGCACAAATACTGATCATTTAGTTGTATTCAGTGAGTAAGTTTTCTACCAATTAAAGCATTAAAAGTAACAAACTTATCCAGTGATTTGTTGGTATACAATATATCCTGTCCTATCAAAGGACATCAATAAAACTATTTTACTTCCTTGTTTCAATATCCTCAGCTTTTCAATGTATTGTGGTAGTATATTAATAATTTTAAAAGTATTTTGGGAATAAATGGATATACACAAGGAAAATCATAAGGTGTGCCAAGGGTATCATTTAAACTTAGAGAAGTAACTGCTGTGTAACTACTTTACTTACACTGTATTAGAATCAGAGAAGTGATTTCCAACCCCTCATCTGGTTTATATGATAATAGGGCAGTATATAAACTAGGCTTTATCACAATTAATCCAGTATACAGTAATCTTTCATTTTCATACAAGTAACCAACTCGTTCCTTTTCTTCCAGTTGTTGCCGAAGGAGAGTTTGAGTTGTTGTGCCGGTACTTGGCACTACCTCTGGATATCTCTGAGATACTAAATTTTGATTCTAATCCAGTGATGAAGGAATTGATCCATGGTCTGTGTAGTAAGCCATCTATCAAAGAACCAGCCAAACAATTAAGGTAATTGCTATGTGGTTTTATTATCTGCAGCACCTTGAAACATCTACCACTGATTCCAGTACAGCTGCTACATCAAAGGGTCCAGTAGAGATTAGAGAGAAATTTAACGACAGTGAAAATACTGACTTTCATTTGTTATGAGGAATACTTCATAAGCAGAAGTTTGCAAGAGAATCTGTTTTGAGGGTCATTGTCCACACCAAATCTCTGAAGGTGATAATAGAATTAATTATTATGTATCAGAGATCCACTACAGAAGAACCAGTGAGATTAGACACATCTCAATGAAGTGTTGCTTTATTTGATGTCATCATTGAAATCAAACACATAGATACAGTGGGATTCTTGTTTTGTTTATCCACAGACACTTTCCTCTTAGGATTAACCAATTGATCAATCTACCAGAGGATTACATGGATTTAATGAATGACAGGTCCCTGTATGTGTAAGTCATCTCACTGTTCAAATTCACTGCTTATACCATCCATCCTGTTAAAAAATTGACTTAAGTAATCTCTTTTAATTAAATGAAGAGGACTTCAATAGCTTATGTGAATTAAGGAAGATTTGACTGTCATGACTAATAATGTGGATTACTGAAGATTACTGAAGTCATGAATCATTTATATCATGTGATATAGATGTGACTGTCTGTTTACTCGACATGATATGTTTTGATGAATTAAATATAAACGATTGAAATGAAATAACTACACACCTTTGCATTCTCTTATCAGGTGTCCCAAAGGTGGCGTGACCCAAAGTGAGGGGAGAGCACCAGCCCTGTGTCTGATTTGTGGGACGGTTGTCTGTTCTCAGAGTTACTGTTGTCAGGTGGAGATAGATGGGGAGACATTGGGGGCTTGCTCGGCCCATGCCATCAAGTGCAATGAAGGCACAGGGATCTTCTTGAGGTATTTCATTCATTGATACATCGTTCTCCACATGAATACTACAGTAGTTCATTCTCTCAATAGAATGATTAATAAACTCTATTGCTTTCATGACTTCATAGTGTCTCTCTCATTTACAGAGTACGAGAGTGTCAATTGCTGCTAATAGCTTCTAAGAACAACAGCTGTTCATACATCCCTCCGTATGTGGATGAATATGGTGAACCAGACCAAGGATTAAGGTTAGTTTCTTTTTTTCTACATCGTAAGTCAGTTTTTCGTTATGTGCCCCTGAGGGAATTTTTGTTTGTTGTCTAGAAGGTATGTGGAAAGGAAGCATACATCGTAAAAATATCTTTGAAGAAAAGTTTTGTCTTACTTGACTTTTTTAAAGTAAACTGCCTTCTGAAAATTAAAATGTTGGTATTGTGAACACTCAAGTACTGTTATGACTTTATCATATCAAACAATATACCTTGGTGTATGTAAGTAAGTCCTCCATTACATTAATTATTATGCTAAAGATGTATTGTTTTGTAGATGCAGTTTCAGTGTGTATTATTTGTTTCATTTGTGACTTGTTTTTCTGCTATGGCCCTTGCTCAGTTAACATTTAATGCAGAGAGAACATTACATGCTGTTAATAGATTCAGTGGGTCATTAAAGTCACATTTGGCATACCATAATAAACACAGATACTAATGGCCTACGTTATCTCTTGATACGTTCCCTACAATCTCAAAGACTCAGCAAAATTATTATTAACTTTGTTAACATTTACACGGACACAAGCTTGCTCTGTAAATACTACAGAGATTCTGACAAAAGATAATAAATGTGATGAGAGGTCTAATTTGAAACACATGTACCAGTGCTTGCTTTGACCTTGCCCTGTTTGTTATTCATGACACTGCAGGTTTGTATTTCTCTTATGTACATGCAGCAAGGTCGTAGGAACCGGTTGGGCTGGGGGGGCGCCAGCCCCCCCAGTGAAAAATA
>JAAAKB020000008.1:4338741-4361029 GCA_010014835.2 Apostichopus leukothele | reverse complement strand
GGTTGCTGTGTCGGGTGTGGCTAGGTTGTGGGTGTGTGGGGGGTTGGGGGGTGGGGGTGTGGGGCGTGGGGATTTTGTGCGGTAGGATGTTGGCCGGGGGGATTTTGTCCTAGAACCGTCAGTATTATCAGAGAAAGTACAATTTGTGACATTATTTGTTGATCATTTCATCAGGTGTTGATTTAAGTAGATATGGATTGGTTAGTCAATCAGGATTCTCTCATTTGTAGTAATATGGTGATTTAATACTACCTGTAGTGCTTGATACCGAGAACCGTTACAGAATTCTTACATTGCTTCTCTGCATTTCCCATTCAAATATCAAAGGAGGATAAAATTCTAGCTTCCAAAGTTGTGTGGGTGCTTTATTAATCTTCTCTTTCTACAATTATCACGTTTCTAAAGTGAATTTCTTTCATTGCTGGCTGTTCCAAAGGAGCAGATATATTTAGAGAGTGTGAGAGAGTATCAGAGAGTGTGTGTTCTGCCATAATCAAACACTAAGTGCAAACTGCACCTGACGTATGATGTCATCAAACACCTAGAAGTCATTGCCAATTTGTAGTATAAACACAATTGAATTCCATTAATGAAGATCAACCAAGCCATCAGAATATTGTTTAACTTAGGTGATCATGTCAGTAATGCATATATCATACAATCCTTATTTACAACCATAAAGGACAAATAAGACCAATAATTAGTTAATCTACATTTCCTTTCCCCAAATATAAACAATAGAAAAGCTGGCCTCATCCACTGTAGGTTTGAGCATAACTTATCTCACTTGGGCTTGAACTTTACAGACAGGTTGAAATATAGACCTAGTTCATAGTACCTTACCAAATTGATGATACATCATGTGTTTAGTGGAACATCATCTCTCTGAACCACAATGCACTGAAGAAGAGCTAGTAGAGAAGTGACTTAAGCTGTTAACATTAGGCTTGATGTTACTATAGCTGGAAGTATAACAATATTAGTACAGACGTAGTATGGAATTATATTGCGGTTGTGATTCTTTTATTTTGAGGTAATCTTGTGTTGTGTCTGACCTCAGATAAATAAATCACAGTGTTTCATAATATTCAAAGAAATTCTGGAGATGTAAGAGGACCATAAAACTTATGTACTCAGTGTATATGAAACTGTTACGTAAAGGGATGTAAAGGGCTAAAGGCTTGTTTGCCGATTGCATTGAAGTTGACTCAGACTGATTAATGATTGAGTGGTCTAATGAGGGCACTATTGGATCTTAATGACTGAACACTACTGTATACCTACAACTTCACTTATGGTAAGAATTTTCACTGTTATTTTAAGCCTAACAAGATTAGAATTAGGTTTTTTAAAAACAATAAGATATGTGTATTGTTAGGATAAATCTGTAATGGATTGGTGTTGTTACATCAGTCTTCCTGTAACATGCATGTAATGCTAGATGCAGAAGGGTTTTGTTCTAATGTACTCTGTTCATTGGTAGATCATGAGGAACGACAGAAGATGGCAAAAGCTCTCAGAAACAGACAAGACTTGTTCAAGGAGGAGGTATGTGATTGTCTTTGATATGTTTAATCCTTGTTTAAGTGTTTAGTTTAAAGTATGCTTCTCATCTCTTATTATTATATCGCCATAAAGGATGTTGTTGGTCTTCCTAAAACAACATGTGTGTTTTTGTGCTTTCTGAACTTTGGGTGTTGCCCAAGCTCAAGCATCTTGTTTCTGTACAGGAGAGCTTTCAAAGCTACAAATGTGTCGTAACTGTCTCTTTTACTGTGAAACTAATAACATTTCTTGACCTCTGCAGGGTATGGTGAAGCTTGTATTAGACACAATAGACAAGCTATGTGTCTACAACAACAGTAGAGATTTTGGTGCAGTGGCTGGAGAAGAGGCAGCTGAAGTTTGGGAGAACATTCTGAACAAACTTTATGAATTAATAGGTAACTATAAGTTTTCATTGCACATTTCACAGTAAAACAAACATGACATAATTGGGGAATTTCTTTCAAGAATACTGCCTTCTGATTGTATATAATGAGTACATATTGTTACAAACCATGTTAACATATTGCCATGGTTACAATCCATTAAATGTGTCCTGATAATTGGCAGAGATGGAAAATAATCATAATGAAAGGAAAAGTTTACAAATCTGTCCTTAGCTCTGCAAGCAGTACAATTTTATAGTTAATGTTGAGACTAATATCTTTCAAATGTATGAAAAGTGCATAATTGAAGTGTAAATGTAATATAAATTGCTCTCTCACTCGTACACCTCATTCCTTTAATGTTAAAGAATTAATTGAACCCCTGTTTGTTTCACACTTGCAGCAAGCATGATTCGTAACAACCACAATAACTGTGCGTTGTTTGCCCAAGCTACAAGACTGGATTGGTTAATTCAGCGGCTGGAGAGTCAACAAGCATCAACAGGTAAAAAACACTTTCATTTCTCTTCGAATCCGTTAATGAAATGAACAGTCTTTAAGTATTTCATAAAATAATATTGGAAGCTTTAGATGAACATCTTGGCTCTGAGATTGATTATGATTTCATTTCATTTTACTGAGTAATCATTTTAACAGCTACATTGTGTAAGCAGCCCAAGTGATTTATGTGATGGGTTATGCTTCATTTCTTTAACAATAATGTGAGCATTGGAAGTTTCTTTGCTGTCTCTTGAAAGCTTTACAAGAAGCCGTCAACATGTTTACAGAAAGGCTTCTTGCTAAACTGTGGCTTGAAATCCATTTCACTGATGAGATAAGTTTGTATGCAACATACCCTATCCCATTAAGTATGGTTTCTTTTACAGATACACTGTTGTTGATTCTTTGCTTGTTTTTCTTTTGAAGGTGTATTAGATGTGCTCCAGTGTGTGCTTATCAGGAGTCCAGAGGCTTTGAATATCATTAAGGAAAGACACATTAAATCCATGATATCCCAATTAGAGAAGCATGGAAGAGACCCCAAGGTAAAACTATAAAGGGCAAAAGCCCACTTGTTTGTACATGATGTGGTGAACAAAGTTGATCCACACGAGCATCTCATAGACCAGTATGAGTGACATGCATTCACAAGAGCTCACAAGGTGTTTTTCAGGTAGCCTTGCTCATTAGCATCTATGATTTTATCTGCCAATACAGAAGCCCCTGTTCATGCTTAAAGCCTTTTAACTTCCGCTGTGTTCAGCCTTCTTAACACAAGTACATTAATGGTACACTGAAATGTGACTGAAAAGATGACTGTTTATAGCTGAAACATAGCCTTATTCACAGTGACCCAGATGTTTAATGAACCTCTATTGCATGCAAAGTAAACAATATACCATTGCTAATGACTTAGGCAAAAGATACTGGAAAGTCTTGTTATTGCCTGATAAGGACTGACCTAATATAGCTGGAAGAGTAGCTGGCAAGTAGTACCAGGGGTACATTACTCATAAGACATCAGACATAGTACATGCAGATAGATCATATGCAAATTTCATATTTAATCTGTCTCAATCAAGACAAAAGTTGGTACCTGCTCAGTCTCAGGTTTTTGTGTTACAAATAATTTTGTAATTTGAAGTATTAAAGTATAAAAGTATTAAATATGATAAAAAATGCAAACTTTCATGAAACATCAACCATCAGATTAGCTGCAACTTATAAACAAGGTCTACATGAGTACTTTGGCATCCTTGTCCCATTTCTGAATATAAGTTCAATGACAATGAATCTTGAGAAACCTGTTAAAACAAATGTGCAAATCTTGACATCCTCAAAGTGTTGTAGGCCTAGGTTAAACATTATTTGTTGTGATGTTATCTTAGCAAATTGAGATTTATATTTTGCATTCAAGGGTTGCTGTGTGGCAGCAAATGTCTTGGTCTTTGCCTGCTACCCTTAGGATGCACCTTGAAGTATATCGTTTTTGTTTTGTTTCAGTTAGCCTCTGAAGAAGATCCTGCTAGGATCCAAATGTCAGGCTCTCTATCTTTTACATGTTATATAAATGTCTAATTTACTGCTGTTCATGCTTAAAGGATTTTTTTCCACGCCAAAATATGTTGATTTTGTTTGTAGGTCCTTGATGTGCTGTGCTCCCTATGTATTGGTAATGGGATTGCAGTGAGATCCAATCAGAACCTCATATGTGATCACCTACTGCCTACCAGAGATCTTCTTCTACAGACAGAACTAATAGATGAGGTTAAAAGGTGGGTTCAGTCTGCTGTTTCAGTATTTACTGAATGATTATTACTACTGAATAATGTGAGTTAAGCTGAAAGGGTCCATAGGAAGGAAATGAGGTTTTACCAATCAAACTCATCAATAGCTCTAAAAGTTTTGAGTTTTCTTTTGTAAATTTCATAAGCAGAAGATTCAAGCATCATGATTATCCTCATGCTCTTATCATACAGCATGCGTCCAAATGTATTCATATGTTTGGAGCAAGGCAGTGCAGTGTACAAGAAATGGTACTTTGAAGTTGCAGTGGACAATGTGGAAAATGTGAGCAACAGGCAGACACACTTCAGGACAGGTTGGGCAAACAGTTTAGGCTTCCGTCCTTACCCCAGGGGTGGAGAAGGATGGGGAAGCAGTGGTGTTGGTGATGATCACTTCTCCTTTGGATTTGATGGGATGAACTTGTGGACAGGTTTGTAATATGATGATTAAAGAATAATGTACTGTTTATGGCTTTTGTTTTAGATGACATGAATAGTTTTCTATGACATGTTGTTACAATTTGCCACTAGTTTGTAACAAACGATATACCATGTTTTCCATTTAGTCCTAAGCAAGCATTAGATCATCAATAAGATTTATATGTGAAAGATAGACAGTAGATAACAAGCAGTTGTAATTTACTACCCTGTTTTAGTCTGTGATCCTTACCAAGGATCACCAACACAAGGTATATTACTGTTTTTAGACTGGATTGTTACTTTACAATTGTTTCAAACTGTGAAACTGCCAATCAATTGCTTTATTACATTCTATAGGAGTGAATGCCAGTAACATTGGGATTCTACCTAAGTTTATATATGATTATATATTATGTCTGGGAATGTCTCACTTATCTATACTCTATGACCTAATACACTACCAATCTACATGTCAAATGGTATGCACTGTTACTTCCAAAAAGAAAACAACCACTTCTCCCTGCCCAGTTTATCATTCTTGTTTGTAACTTTCAAAATAGGTATCGCCTTGCATACTTTGTAGTCAACTTTTCATTGACTATGTTTCCTTTTCTAGGTGGTGTAACAAAGCCAGCTCCCTGGGCTGGTAACCGTCTACTCTCAAAGGGAGATATTGTAGGAGTGTGTCTTGATCTGACACTACCCAGGATTATGTACCATGTCAATGGGAACCCAGTCAAGGCTGTTTTTGAGGAGTTCAATCAGGATGGGCTTCTCTTTCCTGTTATCAGTCTCTCGGCCAAGGTTTGGTAAGATATTTCCATGTATCTTGATTTATATGTCAAGCATTATCTACAGACTCCTGGAGGGCAAAAATACTTAGGGTTATAACACTTAGAGTAGTAGAATATTGAATGTTAAACAGACTATTAGCACAGTAACAATCATATGTAGATATACTTAACATAAAATATGCACTTGAATGCAGTTCATCCATTAGATATATAGTTATGTTAGTTAATCTTTTCATGTTGAACAGACATCACATTCTGTTGAAGTACTATTTGCTTTCATCATCAACAGTGCACGTTTCATACTAGGAGGTAGCCAAGGACGGTTTAAGTTTACCCCTCCTAAGGGCTTTGCTGCTGTCAGTGAGTGCCTGATGCCCAAGGAACAGTTGAGGATAGAGCCCTGTCTCTATTTTGGTGATCTAGAGGATGGTATTGTTTATGGACCCTCAGAAGTGACTCATCATAGCACCTTTGTGCCAGCCCCAGTGGATACTTCAGAGGTTCGTTCAAGCTGTTACTGTTTGCAGATTTTGTTTTCTCACATTTCACTTTTGAGTCTGCAATACCATGATGTCTGTTTTACTTGATAAATCTCATGCGTTCTCATCTTGTTAGAGAATTCTCTTCTCTCATCACAGTTCTATGTATTCTGAACATTAAAATGTTGTTACAAGTGTTTCTTTGTGTAATGGTTCCTTGAGTAAATACATGAAGCATTTCTGAATTCTGAAGTGTGAGTAAAAGTCTACCTAAACAGACCTCTAATTTGTTTTGACAAGTTTATTTTCGCATACTTCCATGGTGATTAGTTTATATTTACTAGTCTTTAATTCCACATCATTCTGAGCTCTGATTAGTCACAGTGATTCATTTACATTATCTGACAATGGAAGTATTTGATGGGTCATTGCATTACATGCGTGAATATCCTTTACTGGCATGATGTGAAGTACCAGAGGGGAAATGATGTTATATAGCCAGAACTGTAGCCATGTCGTGCACTCAATGTGTTCATATGCCACTAACATTGGCTTGTGTGCAATGGAAGCCTATACTGATAGGTCTATAATGTGCACAAAAAAAATCGAATGATGAAAGCTGTAAATAGTATACAACAACAAATTTATTGTCAAATTCTGAAGCAGGAGTGCCTGTATGGGGACTATACAACTCCCTTACATAATGTCTATGAATATGCTGTGAATGTCGGAAACCAATGTATGTGAAAGAGAAAACGCATGAATAAAAATATTGCACATTTAACTGACTTAATTGAGGTCCTTAAATGATGTAGTAGATATTACGTATAGATCTAAACAACACAAGAACATTCCCCAAAAAGGCTTATTGCTTGCTCACAATGTTAATGAGCCCCTGTCGTAAGTTACTATTAGCTAGTTTTATGCAAAGTTGAACAATTTTTCCTTTTTCCCCAACCACTATAGGCAAGTCGGCCCAACCCCGGCCAGTTCCAACCCCATTCTCATTTACAGTATGTAAATAACTTTTTACGCAATGTCCATTAAAAACTCCAAAGCCGGAATGGCTACTTTTGACAAAGATATGACGTTTATAGTTTACACTCACAAAAAATTTAACTGAAGCATGTGGCCAAAGGGACCGTGAAAATGTATGCATGTTTGCGATGAACAAATTACTGTGGTGTGAATGCACATTTTACTCTGGGGAGAGAACAAACATACTGTGAGATGAAAAATCCTTTCAAGTATCAGAGATGTTAGCTTCCCACACAATTGATAAATTGTCTTGACTCATAACATTTTGTGATCAAACAATGATTCCAATGTATATGATGTTCTTAGAAACAGTTCAACTACAACTTCCTACCATAAACTTCTTGTGGAAATATGTGTCAACAAGGCCTACATTATGATATTTGAGTGCGCACATATTATAGCCTATAGCACAAACATCACCATCTCTACACCAGGGACAGTAACGTTACAAGTAGTTGCATTTAAACAACATACTTTGTGTTCATTGAGCATTGCGCACAAATGCAGATTGTTTGCAGACAATGGTTAGAGACTATTAGCCAAGCAAATCACAGGAAGTATGGAAACTCATCATTAACTATTTTCAGCATGAAAACCTCTGTAATGGGAGTGATGTTAACTCTGTTCTTTGTGGTTGACTGTTTTGATTTGTTTTCAAACAAATTCAATCATCTGTACAAAAGATTGGAAGAAATTTTGGTTCTTCTGAGAAGTTGTGTTTTTTTGAAAAAAAGAAAGAAAGATATTTGTTCAGAAAAGTGTTTGTTATGCTTTGCATAGGCCTTGTTGTGATCGAGTGTGTGTACTTGGGGTTTGTTTACCCCAAAAAAGGTTGCCTCTGCCGGGCGCAATCAATTTGAAGGTTTTGCATCCCTGGCTAATAGATTGCGTCCCAGAGGCAGAATCCTGCGTTCATAACAATGCTACTTTCCATCACAGCATTTAAACTGGACAGTTCAGGTTATTGGTTCATTATTTTAATTTTTTATAAATTGTCACCTTTCTTGTTGTAGGTGATTCTACCAGGATACATTGAGATGCTGAGGGATAAACTTGCAGAAAATATCCATGAATTGTGGTGTATGAACAAAATTGAAGCTGGTTGGACATGGGGACCGGTATGAATATTTCACTCTCATCTGTAAACATCAAATGTCATTAACTCAAGCATTCCAGGATTACTTTAGGCCCAATATTAATTAGGACATTTAGAATGGTTAAACACAGCCCAGGTGGTGTATTAATTTTAAATGTTTGATAAATGACTATTTAAACAACTGTGGTTCATCAATAAAAGTGGCTGGACCACATAGTCTTAACACACAGACTGTTAAGTCAGTTCCTCAGATACAACCCAGAACTCAACAGGAAAACTTAAGCTTTTTGTGGCATCAGATGGCATGTTAACATTGCATTAAAAGTTGTCAAGGAGAAATGGTGTTAAATGTGCTCAGTTCTACATATGAAAGTTAGAAGAACATGTTTTGCTTAAATATTAGCATTTATGAAACAAAGATTGACATTAACATTTAGGTCTGCATTGAGAAGCTGATGTCATCGCTTATTTAGTATTAAAGGAGCAGTCCACAGATTTAGTATATCTTTAATAAAGGTGAAAATCTTGAAAACTGGAATAGCTATTGAAACATTACTAGCACTCAATATGTTCTATTTTCCTTGAATGATTATAGATACATTAAGACTGAAATTCTGATTTAAAAGCGACATTTAAGACTAAGAATGTAAGTGTAGCTAACTGTTACACAATGTGAATGATTAAGTTTCAATTAACCACAAATACAAGAACATTCATTTGACTATCTTATGATGCCAATATTCCACACTCTTCTCATAGGTCAGAGATGACGGCAAGAAAGTACATCCTTGTCTCACGTTTTTTGCCAACCTGTCAGAGCAAGAGAAGAATTTTGATATCACCATGGCCTATGAAACACTGAGGTATGCTTGCCAGAAGTTACTAATTGCTTTCCTTTCTTCTTTTTATCAGTGACAAAATTTCACATTTTTTAAGATTTGATACATTTGGTAATTGTTAATTACTTTGCTGCTCTCAGAACTTTGTATTTCTATAAAAAAAATGTTTTCATGCCCATGTAATATCAGAAAGCAATTGATAGCTTATAGTTGTCTGCTTGGTTTGATTTCCACATAATGTAGTCAGGGAAACATTCATGTCAATTAAATATATTATGGTGAGTGAAGCATTAAGAAGATGTATCAAAAATGTCTATTAGAAACACAAGATTTTATTGCATGTGAGCATTGCATGATGGGAAGTAACCTACATACTGTTGTAGCAGTAGGACAATGTGGCCATTCCTGTACGGAGCTGTATGAGAGTCATCTAAATGCTATTGAAGTTGACTTCGTCTTCCTAAAGGTTTTAATGTCTGTAATGTATTTGGTCTTTTCAGAACCTTGATTGCACTTGGATACCACATCAGCATTGATGAAGAAGCTTCTAAGACCACCTTGAAAAGACTAAGGCTGCCAATGAAGTTAGTTTGATATTAAATCTTTGTAGTTAAATATCTTCTTCTCAACGTTTGGATGTCACTTTCTTTAAAAAATCTCTCTTAAGTCCCTGTGAATACTTACCTTATAATAATGATGTGAAAGTTAAAGCTTTGATTGTCTGCATTTTTCTTAGATCATCCAACTTGTGATTAAATTGTTGATGAACCAATGTTTGAAAATGTCATGGAGATCACATGGGATGAAAAATGAGTGAGAATAGAATAAAAGACACTTGAAATATTTGAATAGAGAATGCTGAAATAATTAGAAATTGCTCTGTGTATTTCTATGCAGTTACCTCATGTCAAATGGTTACAAGCCAGCTCCTTATAACCTTTCAACTGTGAGTGTGACCCCCAAGATGACCAGACTGGTTGAACAGCTTGCTGAGAATGCTCACAATGTCTGGGCTAGAGACCGAATGGAACAAGGATGGACCTATGGTCTTGCAGAGGTGAATCATCTACTTTCTCTTCAGACTCTCACTTTGTTTGTCCAAAATGTTACAAATGTGTAAAATTGGGCTAGAACTTGGTTGTCTTGAGTACATTGTTGTTTCAAAATATATTTGTGAGGTTCAATGTTTGGTGTCGTCGATATTTGTAAAGATGATTCAGGACCATTGTCAAATCTCAGCGCCGTTTGAACGTTGTGTGCTCACAAGCCTATTAATCACATCCTCCACTACATAACACTACTAAGCACTATGCTGAACCTCTGAGTTATATGAGGAGGCCGGCATATTGCATATTGGTCTCGACAGCCCAGAGGAGCTGTGGTCATACTTTTACTGATTTTGTAGAATAAACGAAAGTTGAGCCTACATCACTTAATGACTGGGAGATCTTTGTTTGTTGTGGCAGGATAGGTGTTGAAACTTTGTTCTAATAAATTTACTATAGGTACATGTGATTCCAAAGAGCAATTTTATTAGGACTTAAAAAGAGGTATTGCTTTCATTCATACCATGTGGTTATGTGATTTGGAATGTTTGATAACCATAAGGTATATGGTATTTTCCGAAAATCATATATAGGCCTATATATTTTCTGCCAATCAACACAAATTGACACACATTTGACTAGAGTTTCCTCTGTTCTCTTATTTTCAAGGATGGCACATTCAGAAGGAATCCACAGTTAATCCCTTACAGTCAACTAGACGATGGTGCAAAGAAGTTGAATCGAGACACTGCTAGTGAGACAGTCAGGACCATTCTTGGCTTTGGCTACACCCTTGAACCCCCACCCTCAGAGCAGCAGGAAGGAACCTTTAGAGGTACGCAGGTTGTGTAGCAATTATATTGTATTGACAAGATTGGAAGAATGGAGAGGATAATGAACTGAAGATCAGTCAAATTATAATGACAATAAGAAGAGTGGATAATTGTTACAACTAAAATCAAAAGATATTTATGTCATGAAACAAATTACATCAGAACTTAGATGAACTTTTAAGTGATTGCACTGAAATTTCCTACATTTATGCAAATGTAGAATACCTGTATTCATTGTTCACAAATCTCAGGCAGTGACTTTGCATTTGTACAACCGAATCAAGCCCTGTGTTGAGGAGAGGTGTAAAGAATGGCTGGCTGTATTTAATTCTTTGAATATATAATAAAGTTTTCTGATAAATGAAGGTATTTTAAAGAGTTTGTGAGGTGGAATGAAAACATCGTTTGTCTTAACTTTGATGAATTACCCAAGTTAATGGATGCTGCTAGAATTAATATTTCTGGAGTGAAGAAAGACTTTGTTTGCAGAAGTAGAGTATATGTTTGTTATTAATACTGAAGAAAGTTACAAGTACTGACAGAGCTATTTGATTGCTTGGTTGTGTACAGGACTGTCCAGAGAAATGTCAGACAAGGGAAGAAGGACAAGAATATTCAGAGCACAGAAAACATATGCTGTTACAAAAGGAAAGTGGTAAGTCTTTAACATTCACACAAACTTAATAATTTATACAATTATTCTAGTAGTCTGTAAATTATACTTAGAACTGTATATTTACCATGTGAATGTTAAGAAGAAGAAGGTAAGAGAGATATAATGAAATGGTATGATTGAAGTATCTATGATGAGACTGTGCAGTGTCTAGTGAGATGTTAAATATTCAATGGTGTCCTACTGCACTCACCACTCATTGCAACATTTACTGAGAGTAAATGACATTGTATTCTTAACAACTTGATGATTTTTAATGAAATAAATATTTCATTCATTGTGATTATATTTTAATCACCAAGCATGTTAGAAGAGATATTTGGTTTGTCATTCATTTTGCTCCATAGGTACTATGAGCTTGAAGTGAAGAGCCAGGGCATTGTCAGGGTTGGTTGGGGCAATCCATCTTTGGGAGCCGGATCTCAGCTGGGAACAGATGGTCAGTCATATGTATTTGATGGATTTGTGGTAAGTATGAAGTAAAGAGAAATAAGTTGATAATGACTCACAGTCATACATCATTAAATGTATTGTTGGATACACCAAAGGTAGAGGAAATTCTATAGTGAGTGATCTAAGGAGGCACTCACTTCTGTTGAGTTATCTAAGCAGGCTGTGTAGTAGCCAAGCAGTTTGTTAAGATCATTCCCGTGGTATTAGTAGATAACTTTCACTGAGATTTAATGTTTGTTCTCTATCCATCTAAGAGTGTTGCTAATGCCAGCCCACAGCTATACCTATTAATTATATTAACCTCCAGCCTATGATTGAGCAGTCAAAGGTACTGTTAAGCTGTGTATCAAAATGATGGTCTTAGAAATGCCTCTTTGAAACACCCTTTCATGATGTTGCTAAAGAAGTACAAATGAATTCAGATCTATGACTGTTTCATTTCATTAGAGGAGTAGGTTTTTGTCTACTCCATTGTTAATGAAAGCTAGTAACATGTATATGACATGTTGGACTCAGGACATGATGTCTGTCAAGATTGTGAAAGTTCTGCGAAGCCTTCTTTTCTAAACTTCAATTTTTTTCCCTTTGTGCTAGGCTCGTAAATGGTTTCAGGGATCAGAAAGCTTTGGGAAGGTGTGGCAAGAAGGTGATGTCATTGGCTGTATGTTGAATGCTGATGAGAGAACGATAAGTAAGTCAAACCTTACTATTTCATAAATAATATGTTTTGTTTTCTTGGACAAACTGACCGATCAGTTTGTGAAGTCTACTGGTTTATAAAGAGTTGTTTCTTAGTACCAGATCAACTTGCACGATCTGTGGCTCTTCCTGTCTGGCAGAGAGTCTGGCTGGAGAGTAACTCCTTGCTTCTTTCAAGCTTTTTCATCAGCTTTTCTGATCAAAACAATTTCATGATATTTGTCCTCTTCTTTAATTTACTTAGGTTTTACTCTGAATGGAGAGTATCTAACCTGCCAAGCTGGTACAGAAGTTGCTTTCAGAGATGTTGAAATTGGTGACGGTAAGTTGAATTTATAAATATTCATCAGTTTACAGAGTCATTAAGACTAAAAATCACTACAAGTTTATACAGGAAGAAGACTGCTGAAAAGCAACTATAGAAGATAAACATTTAAAATACCTTATTGATTAGTTTGATCAGGCCTAGCTGGGATATGTTTTAAATGAATGAAGAGTTTGACACCATTCAGAGTGCTTAACAGTAGAGACTAAGACTCATTAATATACTTGTGTATTACAGATGTAAAGTGTCTTGGAATATAAGGAGATTACATGGCAAGAAAGTATGTATTTTGGGGTTTTGTATGTGAGACTTACTTTGGAATCTGCAGAAATGAACCTTTTTCTTATCATAGGTCTTGTTCCGGTCTTCATGCTTGCTGCAGGGGAAGAAGCTCATCTCTATTTTGGTCAGGTATGATTGAAAAAAAAAATACCCACTGCCAATTGTTAACTTCAATGATATAACTGTTTACCGGCATAAAATGCTTGGGTGCTTTTCATTACTTAAACCAACACCATAGAGATATTCCAACTAAAATTCTTACATTTCCACTCAAGTGAGAAGTTCTTTGATGTGTATGAAATTCACCTGTAGCCTTTTGAATATTGCAAAAGAGAACAGAGGATCAGGTCAGGATCTGATCTGGCCCTGAGATCTTGATGAACCCATCATAGGAGATCAGATTTGGTGCTAGACGTCACTTACACTGAATCTGCATGCTCTGGAATACATGGTGGCCTGAGATTAATACAGGCAAACTGTGTCCTGCTTATCACTTGTAGCTGCAAATTGTTCCTGAAATCATTTACTCTTCATGTTGAATGGTCTGCTTATGGGTTTTACTATTTATCCTTCATGCCGTTTCTCCTTGCTTTTTCAACATATATTTTGAAGGAATTTTGAACTTAACTGCATCGATTTTGATAAATGTGTCACATAAAGGGAGACTTTGATTGATTCATTGTAAACTGTCACTTTAATTGGGAATCAGGCCTGGCACTATTACTATACTGCTGATGTTGTCGCAGAATAATTTGTACCTATTTCAATAACAGAGAACACACAGCACCGTCAGAACATTTACCTCATTACATCAGTACTGAGAAAAGTATATGTACCTTTTATGCAATGCAGTCTGTATTGAATTTTGAATACACAGGGGACATATACATCTATTTGCACAACGATATTCACATGAAGCATTTTTGCCACCATATTAACCTTCATGTTCAGTGACTCCCCATAGGCAGTCGGATCCAGAGCCGGCAATCAAATATGAATGCAAATTGAATTGTGTTATAAATTATTACTTTTTCTTAAGCATCGGTTCAGGATTGGGGCTCTAGTGAGAACTCTCTTTAACTGACAAAACTTAAGCCCTAAGGTTTATTGTCCGATAAGGATGTACCTAGGTTAATGGAATAGTTGTAGTGCTGAGCTAAGAATGGATATTTTTACATTGACAAAAAGAAAAGCAGATGTACATGACATTGTAAGTATCTGTTGTGACATTAAAGTAATAAGCTAAGTAAGTAGCTAATGATTTATTTGGTTCTCATTTATGGTAAACAGGCATTATGTTACAATCTGCTTGAAAGGACATGATTGTCCACTCATCATTATTGCTAAAAGCGTATATGAAAGAAAAAATATTGATGGAGACTTGTTCCTTTAACTTTCAAGAAGGTAATACACACTTACAATACAGTTGTAAAAGTTATGCGTGTTGTGACACCACTCTCATTAGGGTTTCTCTTGTACGTTGCATGCTGGACATATATGGTATGATTTTATTTTATTTTTCATAGGATGTTTATGCCCTGAAATACTTTACCATATGTGGTCTTCAAGAAGGCTATGAGCCATTTTGTGTGTAAGTATTTTTTTGACGTTAAATATTTTTAAAATATTTTTAATATATTTAATATACTTCTAGTTAATGTGATCAGCATTAGCCTGAGATTAAGTGCTATTAGTTTAATTTCTGGTGTTGATATTATATATCCTGATGACCTGAAGGAGGGTTCACAATAGTTACCATTCTCATCTTGTGACTCCATATGGTATTTGGGTATGACAGTTCCACTAAGATTGTTTTAACTATCCCCACACCCTCCCTCCCCTTCTAAGATCATTCCTTTTCCTTTTAAGTATTTTCCAATTTTCAAATCAAGGAAGACTGAATGAGCATGTTGAAGTAGCATTAATTGTCAATTTAATAGAAAATATTTGAAAACTGAAGTGACCACCAACCAAAAATCAGTGGTGATCTCTTCCTGTAAGCTTGAATCCACTAACAAGAAAAGAGCGCTTAGTTACTTTAACATGTATGTACAAAACATTTATTTCAGTTGTGATACTTTTGATCAGTGGCTTTCGGTTACAGTAACTTAGATATGTTCCATCTGTTGTATTTTTCCAGTAACATGAAGAAATCTATGCCACTGTGGTATAGCAAGAGCCAACCATGTTTTAAAACGGTTGATGAGGACCATCCAGATCTTGAAGTTACACGGATACCTGCTGGGTAAAGATATTAACAATGCATCTGAGTTGTATATTCCTTCACTCTATGTTCTGTTGTTGTAATCATAGTACCAAAAGTGGAAACCATCAATGAAATTGATCTGTTGAAGGACATCTACATCTCTTATAGTACCGATCTCAGTCCTTAACATTGTTCCTAGAAACACATGTTACATAGGTCGATAACATGATTTTTCACTTCATCCAAAATGTTTAGTTAATTATGTTTTTAGTAGTCAGTATGTTGAAGTCATGCTAACATACCTTGCTTAGACTGTACATGAATGGTATACCGTTTGATGAAATGCAGTAAGTGTTTATTAACTTTGAACTTTCTTAAATGAAGTAAGTTTGTATCAACTGATTCTTCATGATTCCTTACATGTGTGTTCTAATGAGTTTCCTCTGATTTCTCTGCAAACAGTGTGGAAGGACCACCTTGTCTCAGGATTTCACATAAAAAGTTCAACGCGATGGAGAATCTACCGTATGAGTTTTTGCGACTGAGCATGCCTGTGGAATGCCAGGATTATCCAACTAGGTAAGGTGAACCAAGTTTCCAGGTGTTTATGGAACCATTACGATTCTCTTCTGCTTAATGTTATTCTTAAAGCTGGTATTACATTCAATTAGGCAGAATCACACCAAATATTTGACAAAGCAATTACACTTTATTCGTATTTGCAGTTATGTGCTTACAAAAGTATTTGTAGCTGAAGCCATTGACAAACCATATTGCTGCCATTTAAGAATGTGATACAGTGCAATATGTTTACTGTGTAGTTTATGAGTTATATTTACAATAATGCAGTTTTTGTTATCTCTGTAGAGTTTTGTACAATTTGAATGTATCACTATTTGAGTTCTTATAATAGCAATCTATTGCTTAATTTATATGTTGCATGGTGACTTTTGCACATTTTGTGTGTATTACAGTGGTGAACTAGCTCTCTCCATCCAAGTGCCAACTCTCTCTCCGGCCAATAACAAGAGAAATATCTGGAAACGTCAACAAGGTAATAACAGCTTGGACTACCTGGAAACCAATTCAGTGGATGCTCCCAGGAAAGGTAGGATGCATGATGTATTACATTCATCCGTCAAACAACCTTCAATCAAATGTAAAGTAGCTTCATTCTTTGGTAATAGATTTGTTAAACACTGCTGCTGGGGATGGAGACTTTCTTTTGGGTTTTTCTGTTGACAATAACATCTTTCATCATTACATCCTTTAATGCACAACTAAACAAATTAACATACAACTGCAATTGACTTGTGAAGAGTTAGCCATTCTACTTCCTCAACCCCCTTCTATGGTTGAGACCCCTTTATGATTGTTTTTGGACACCTCTTATGTTTTTTTTGTAGACCCCTTCCACATGCTGTGATATGTTAAGAGTATGAAGTGTGCCATGTTAAATTTCTTTCAATAGTTTCAAATCCTGTTTGATGTGAAATGGGTTTCTTTCTAATTTCTTCTGTATTGGTGTTTCTAACCTTTACAGTTAAGATGTTGCTTTAAAATCATCTATGCAATCAAATAACTCTTCCTGTAAGGACAAGTTTGTTTCTAAAACACATATTTTATAATTTTCTGGGGACTAATCACTAATTGCCTCTGAAGGCTTTCTCGTGACAAATTTTAGTCATTAAAATTAATGGTTTCTTTGTTAAAAGTGTCATGCCCAGTTTATTTGTAAAATCTTGTTATTTTTACAATGTATCATATTTCCAATTTGAACAAGTAGCTGATGTAACTATTGTGAAGCTGATTAGTTGCTACTCGTTGTGCATATCTTATTGGAATCCCTCAGCTGAAGCTGATTGTCTTGTAGGTTGATTTGCTGAGTTGCTCCAACTGTATTGATACTCTCTCCCATAGTCTGGTATTAAATATGTTATTTGTTTAGTTTCTATGAGCTGCTTGAATCATCTCCATGCTATTGAACTGTGACATTGTCTCAAGGGAAAAGGAAAATGGTATCATATTGCACTGTTGGAAATAAAAACACATGAATCAACTTCTCTATAAGTATATTTGCCTTCAATGTTTAAAAGAATGATATAATTACCCAAGAGCCTCTTGAAATATGATAGCAAATTGATCAAACTGTTAAAGAACCCCTTCTAGCATTTTACATAATTTTCAAATGGGTTTTCTTGTTTTCTTTTGGAAAGTTTCCAATTATCTTCATTATTTGCTTTGAATCTTTACAAGATTTGTTAGTGAACAGCATTGCTATGGTATTTTACGATAAAAATGCAAATTTTGTTTTACCAAAAAAGACTGCAAAAAGCTGCATTGAATGAGTGCCATGCTTGGTTGTCAGATTTTAGTTAAGTATGTACACATATGTTTAAACATGTGGAAAAGTTAACTATCCCATGTCACCACAGTTCTCCTTACAGTTACAAACCCTATGAAGTTTTCTTACCTTTCCTGTTTCACTTCTCTTGAGGTGACAAGTCACAGTGACATGCATGCCAGATAGCTTTTAATCTTAAATCTTTTTCTTCTCTGACAATATTTTGGAGGTTTCCTTTTGGTTTTTCACATTCTTTCTATTTTTTTTGGTGCATGGTTTGTCTGCAGTGATTCTTAATGGTTACAACAGTTCTGTGCATGGCAGTGACTCTGAGAGCGACTTCTATCACGATAATCTATCTTCGTCGTCTCCTAACAAGGCAGCGATCCGAAGGAAACTTCTATTAAGTAATTTCATTCATATTTTCCTTTCTTCTGTTTTATTTCTCGCCTGATTGCTGAGTTCTGATGTTGTGATTATTGGTAGAGTAAAAGTTATCTTCATTACCTTGTTAGAAGCATTCCAAAACCTTCAGTGATATTGATATAAATATATGGATCTTGAATCATTTGAAGCAAACCACAATGCGGAATCTGGAAGTTTTTAGATTTATCTTAGCAAATACCCTAGGAAATGTTCACAAAACTAAAGCACGATTATTGTTATCGCAGATAATTTATAAAATGCGCCACCCACAGCTCCTGGCTCCAAGGAGGAGGCATGCCAAGGGCTTCTGGTATTTATGTCTATAAAGTTAATTCAGTTCTTCTCTGAGCTTTTCTTCAAGTGCATAAAACAGTTTTGATGAGCTTGTGACATTATTCATGCCAACCAATAGATAATCATTGTTTTTTTGCATTAATGTCACAACCTATGTTTGGATCTGTTAGATCTGTATACTTCTCAAGAACATCAAAATTAGTTGCCTAAATGTTATCCTCTCTTCATGTAGGGACTAAGGGGCAGAGAAGTGACCCTAAAACATTTGGTGGCTTGATTATTTACTTCACATTAGGGATATGCTCAGGTTATACCATTGGCAATTAGAAAACGTATAAGTAACCAGTGATAAGAGTATCATGTAGTGAACATGAACAATAGCAACCATGTTTATGATAATTTTAATAGATGATATTGTAGAATGGTGAATAGTACTAATCCATGATCAAAGTTTAGAGGCTTGTAGTGTTGGGCATATGGTTGCAGTAACTGCCATGCTATGCTAGCTGACTCGTCAAGCTTAGGTGGGTGCTTGGAATGTGTTTCTTTTGTGGTTTAAAAATGTTGTGGACTCGTTCTATCCTTGCAGAGCACAAGAGAATGGAATCAGATACATTGGATTCCGAGACTGCCACCATTATTACAGATTATGATAGCGATGGTGGCAGATTGAAAGGAAATTCGTTGGAGAAAGATAAACGTAAGCTACCTCTCGGCCGGAAATTTCCTGTTGCCAGATCTGTCCCTTCAGAAACACCGACGGAAATGGTGGTGAAAGATCTACCCAGAGAACCGGCCCCGACACCTGCAAAATCCAAGCGAAATCGTTTCTTCACACTTAAGAGCACTAGTATGGATGCTGGCACTGTTTTAAAGGATGACGGGTCAACAAGGTATGTTGAGATGAATGGAAGAAGAAGTCCAGCTAATGAAGTCAAGAAACCGATATCAAGAAGTACAGAGACATCTCCGCCTGGCACCTTATTACGGCATCATCCAAAGCTGATGGTGGCCACAGAAAGCTCTGTTGAGAGTAGTGACATTCCCAAGATTTCCCGGGTAGACACGAATGGCAATAGCTTTGATGTCTATAAGTCAATGGACATTATGTCAGATGTCAGTGAGCAGGACTCAGTGGATATTTTGGCCAGTACTAAGTATTCCTTTTCCATCAGAATTTTTCCTGGTCAGGAATCTCAGGAAGTTTACGTTGGATGGGTGACTCCCGGTTTCCATCAGCAGAGTCATAGATTTAACGACAGTCAGACCAGGGAGGTGAAGATACATGTCCTAGGAGAGCCAGCAGCTGACCAAGAAAAGTAAGCAAACTGTATAATCATAATAACGACAGTTTAAGCAGTTATAATGAAAACTGGTAATGAGACATAGAGAGATGCATTTTCAATAGGACTGAGATCTTAACATTTTCACTAGGATTTATGATGTAGTGTAAGACCTCATGACTGGAAAGAATGTACTTAGATCCACTATGGGTGGCAACTCGAATGTATTATGTTAGGATGGTTCATCAGAAGCAAATAGTTTTACCAGGTACATAACCTGAAATACATATAACTCTCGCTTCTGTTGCGGTTGCATGCAGCCAGCATAGTCAGTGATCTACAATGAAGGTCTTTGAAATGGTGTGCTGTGTAAAACGTATCTTCGATAAGGAATTGTACTAGAGTGGAAATTCATTTCAAAGGAAAAATTGTGCATGAAGGACTTGATTCTTAGAGACTTGAGGAAGGTGTCCATTGTGACATATGAACCTTTATGTAGTAAGAAATAACTGCACTGGATTCCAAAACATGAATTTTATTCTTCTTGATTATTTACAATACTGTATGATCATTTCAGACCGTTATGATTATACTAATAATGCATTCCAAATCTGACATTATGAATGATTAATACAAGTTGAATTTTTTTTAAACATTCAAGTTAAAGCAGCTTCTTTGAGTTGGTTATAATAAATGTTTATGATCATGTCTTATACTAGAATCCCATATCAATGGAGTTCAGTTTGGTTTGAGTACCACTCAGTAGGTTTGGTAAAACTGCTGACTAAATTAAAAATGCTGCTGTAATATGGCAAAATTTGTGTTTTTCCTCTGAAGCTTCAAAAGGCATGATAGTTTTGTCATCCGAGTTGGAGATCACCTTGAAGTTCTGACCAGTCCTGGAGGCCGTAGACACACTGGTGGTATTGTTGTTGGGTGTGTAATGGATGTCAGTAATGGAGAACTTTCATACTATATCAATAGCAAGGAAATCAGTGTCAAGCACAAGGTAAGATTATCTTAATACTTCATTAGCTATAGCTCTTCATACTGTGAGCTCTAACTTTAAAATAGAGATGTAGAGATGGTTCTTGCCATATTCAAATTAATTGTTTCTCGTAGTAATATGTTGCCTTACCCTGTAGCAGTATGGGTGTATCCATAATAATATAGAATAACATCACCTTAGTATGATTTGATATACAATTGAATGTTTTCAGTTTTTTCTTATTGTTATGGTACTACATACAATCATTTAGTACTTGATTAGTTTTACTATCTCTTGTCAATTCACAGGTTGAGCCATGTTCCAAGTTGTTTCCTGCTGTCTTCCTACAACCTACTTGTATGGAAATGGTACAATTTGAGCTTGGAAGAGAAAAGGTATAATGAAATCATCTTTAATTCAGAATGTTATAAACCAACATGTTGCATCTCTCTAGATTCCACAAACCAATATGAAAATTTCAAATTCTTCTTTCACTCCCACTTGATCGTAGATGGCAGAATATACTTGGTACCCACAGAAAATATTTCCCTATCATCTGATAAAGTCAACAGTGGTGCAAATGTGCTTTTTAGGTACAAATAGCAAATAAAAGTACCCTTCAAGCCTAATTAGATGTACCAAGAAAGAAACATGGTTAAATGAACAAAAGTAAAAGTCTACACATATGATAGCCAATTATGAACTAGTAAGACCACTTTTCCTGAATATTTTCAATTAAGCAACTGAATAAGTGGAATATCACTCTTGAATTTTAAAACAAGAAAATAAATGGTAATGCAAATTGATTCCACCACTAAAACATTATTCAAACCATTGTAGCATATAACAGTGTAGCTGCTGTTCTATCTTGTGAGTCTAGATTTGTTTTGATTCTGTCTCAGTAGCCTTTCCACCATGCTTTTGCTGACTTTATTTTGGTCTTTGGTCTTTGGTCTTTTTGAGAGCCTTAAAAGTGTTATGCATATTCCATGTCTACTCCTGATATTCAATCCATGAAGACAGAGTTCATCAGCCTTTTACTGAAGTCCTTGTCTTTTACAGAATTGTCTTCCATTGTCTGCTGCGTGGTTCCAAGGTGATGCTCAGAATTCCACCCCACAATGTCCCTCAAGAGTTAGAGTGCAATCAATCCAGATGTACAGCTGGTCCAGGGTACCAGATAGAAATCTGGAGGTAGAAACAGAACATATCTCTGAAAGCTCTGGTTGGCAGGTAGCTACCAGTGAGACAGGTGAGCGATGGAAAGAAAGGTCCACTTAAAGGCATTGAAGACTCGCCCCAAACCGCGTGCCGCGCTCTGAAAAAGTTACTTTCCGTTGCTTTCAAATGAAGTTTACTTCTTGTCGCTACAAAATGCAGACAGTAATGAAACGTGATACCTTGTTATCTTTTATCAACACCTGAGTTGTGGGTATTGGCCGTAGCTGCTGTATGTATTGACTGTACACTAGTGTCTGATTACCAACGGGTAGCAAGCTGTATGTGTATTTCTGGGATCGATGGGGCATTGTGTCTAAAACTTCTGTTACA
>JAAAKB020000008.1:4306550-4319156 GCA_010014835.2 Apostichopus leukothele | reverse complement strand
TAAGTTCTGTTACCATACTAGTAAACTATTGTTAATTTGAATATATACAACTTAATATGAAGCCTTTTTATATGCAGACACTACATCACTGGGCCAAATGCATTGTTCATGAGGCACAGAGTCAAATGAGTTATTTTCATGAAAATAGCTGTAACTACCATCGAAGTCTTTTCTTAATTCCATTTTTATTTATGAATTAACATTAGCTAATTATGCACATTGATGATGACGATGTCAAGGGAGTGACTGCCTAATTTTCTGTTATGTGATTCCTTTGTTTTTACAACCTTTGTTTCAAGGACATTGAACACAGGTTTGTGACCTAAGGAGATTTTTTGAAATATTTTATCATCTTCCTTGAAAAGAGGAACATCACCTTATTCAAATGATATATGTGGGCTCATACTTGGGAGTTAACATATTAATGGCTAAAATATGAAATTTTGATGAACACAATATTCATGTCATAGTTTTTGCATATTTAATGAGTTTCCCAGATTTATCACAACTTCAAATATGTATATATTGGAAACAAAAAGAGCTTTTCGAAAAACTTCAACCGATTTTGAAGGAGATCATCACAAATGACAAATGCACTGAATTTGGGGCAAATTGTCTAGTTGTCAGTACTCAGTAGTACTTTAAATTGGGAGAAGTAAAACCATAAATCTTTACCAATGGGTAAGCAGTTGTGGTAATGCCAAAGTGAATCATCGGAAACTTGACAGCTCCCTAACTTTATGACAGTAAGTTATAAACTACTAGGAAAGTCTATGTATCACTCGGTAAACTGACTTGACTAATCATAAACAGATTAATTTAGGCTACATTGTGAAAATAAGCACCAATAATTAGTGTTCATCATTTACATGGATAAATGAGGAGACACAGGCATATTTTTTTTTAACTATGAATTATTTCACTGGGTGACCAGGCCACAAATTTCCGGCTATTTACTGGATATCATATCAGTGGATTTTGCCATTTGACAGAAAAAAGGGCACTTACATTTTTGAATTTTTCTGCCAGTGCAAATTAGTGTTGCTTAAATTATAAATATTAATTCAGATGAAATTTAAGCAAATGGAAATTTGACTTTAGTCAGTAGCTTCTTCATGCCCTGCCATTTGTTAGCAAGTGGATAAAATTGTCACAGTGAAATTCTAGGCTTGGTGACTGTTATATTATATAATAATTAAATATTTGGCTATAAATGTCAGTTGTACTGCCATATGAGGTTATTTATTACAGTACTGTATTCTGTTTGCCTAATTTAAGGTAGAAAGCATAAATCAATAGTTAAAGTAACTCTGCTATCCTGTGAACAATTCTTCTTCACACCGCATCGGTATAAAAGGCTGTCCTGTTCACGTCCAATCTCTGGTAGCCTTACAAATATTTTGACATTGGCACGTCTTCTGTTGATGCAGTAATGAATTCAAACGCTGTGTCACCTTTTCCTGTTCTTTCATGCCTAGTCACTAACACAGTCTTTTAACTTCACACTTGGGAAGAGCTGCTGATGACCCTTGGTAATGCACTTTACTAGCTTGTTATTAGATGATATTTGGCTTTGTTCCTTCAATTTGCTCATTCCAGATGTATTATTTGTTTTTATTGCTCAGGTTAATCAGTGATTGATCACAGCCAGATGATCATGAGACGTAAACGGAGGTGGTGGGTTAAATGGAGACAAGTCAGGCCATATTGAAATTTGTTTTTAATTAGTTGTATGAGCTATTATGATATGAGTGGAAATGTTTCTAAAAATTGGATACGAAATTGATCACCAGCACATATAATCCAGGATGGAGGGATATAAAGGAAAATTTTCTTTTCTTTTATTGTTGCCTTCAATGGATAGAGGTAGTACTATCACCACATTCAAAACTTTTTGAAGTATGCATGAAAGGTAGTTGGATGAAATATTGCAGCATGTCATATTGTCATACTTAGCAAAGTTACAATACAGTAGGACAGATAATGGATGCTATGAAAGCTTGAAATCTATTGAGAAAGAACATCCATAGTTCTTGAACAACAGGTTGAATGTACAGTTGTCAGTTCCAAGCAACATCTACATTGAAAAACAAAACAGAGAAATCTGGAGAACCTATAAACTGATGAATAATATACTTTATCAATTTTTTTTTAGTGTATACATGTGTAAACTTAATTTGGCTCGATTAAATGTGATGGGAAATGATAATTTCATGCCTTTGCGAGTCCCAGAACCACAAATGTGATAGCTCAAAAGTGAAGTTTTCCCACTTCATACACTGTACTTCAAAAACATATTGTTGGGTGGGGAGGATGTTGTGGGTGAAAGTGCCCTCCCAACCGACATAGATCAAAGATGTAAATAAAGTCTTGACCATGATATCTCAACTATTTATTGGTTGATCTTCAAAGCTAGCATTTAGGTCCCCAAAGTGGGTTACAATAGATCTCTCTGCTGTCATTTGTCATTGTGGTCCACTTTAATTCAGAAGGCAGGCTGCAGTGCCAGGAAGTTTTGGTGAGATGGATATGAAATTCACTAAGACGACTTTTAGCTTTTGGATGAAATTTTAATGACCTGCTAATAATTATAATAAGTATAGTGTAGATGAAATTCATACTTGGCATGTGAATCCACCCAATACTCAGTACCAAAATACCATTGCTGTTTGTAGAGTGCAAAGGGCTCGACAGAGATCAAGGTATTGAAAATTAATAAAAACAACAACTTCATAAAGCAATGCTTAAATGAAGGTCATACTGATCAGTAAATTAAACTTAATAAGTACAGGAAATGTATTGTTTATATGAAGGCCAAAGGTCACTTCAGGAAGGTGTACATATTCACCTTGAGTATTAATAAGTTCTCTATTGTAAGTATGTGGATGTCAAAGGTCATGCTAGGTGCAGTGCTACATTAAATACCTGGTATCAAACTTGGCAAAGAATCTGTAAGCTTACAGTTGGCTTTTTTGTTGACTTCTTCCCAAAGGACAAAGGAACATTCTGTATGTGGGGGGCTGCCTTCATGTGTGTACTGGTATCATGCAGTGTTGTAAACCACCTCTCATTAAATGAAGTTGTAAGTCCTTTGATTTTATCTCAAATCAAAGCCACAAGTCAATGTTTCTCAAGTCAAGTCACATGTCATTTTGTAGTTTTTGCACGTTAAGTTACTGTACAAGTCAAATATAAATTTAAAGCAACCTCTAAAGTTAGACTAAAGGTTAAAGGCCCAAATATACATCAAGGTGAAGTGTACAGGTCCATTGGGTGCAATGCTAAAATGAGTAAATTTAACAAATAACAACAATAAACAGTTAGAAATGTTGCAGATTGGATAGCAGTTGATCTTAGTAAAATAGGCATTTCTCACTCCCACTCACAATACATACTGTATAAAGTTAGCATATGCAGTGAGTTCATGAAATATCACTTGATAATATTCAGCCATGACTGATCACAAGCTACCAAATTCATGCAACCTGTGAACCACCAGGGGAATCACCTGACCGCAAGCTTTTACCCCACCATTTATAACAATCAATTCATATTTCATAAACTCAACATACTGTGACTACTGTATATGTCAGTAAAATTATTTGCGTTAAACTTAGACACTGCATGCTTTGTGTCCGTAAACAGAAATTATAAAATCAATTGTTGATATTTGTGCAGTCAAGGGTTCGCAGATGATATGCTTAACATTGTCAATATCAAGTTCTCTGAAAATGATCCATACTATAATTGTAATTATAATTGTAATTATAACCCAATTGAATATGCTAGAATATTCTAACATACAGTACTGCAAAATGCTTAACTTTGCAAAATGCTTAACTAATGGACCACTCTTGTAATAAACAGCACACGTCTTCCTTTGCAAGTGGAATGTAAGTGTCTGAACAAAATAAATATTCAAGTTTGTTTCAATAACTATTTGTTTCAATCATGCATAATACTTTCCTATATTTTTGTAACAATTTGGTATATACTTTAATAATGTCAAGAAGTCAAATATATTCAAGTCAAGTCATTTATCTGTCAAGTCAAAGCTACAGTCATTCTTTGTCAAGTCAGAAGTCATTAATCAACAACTCAGGTCACAAGTCAAAACAAATGTGACCCGAGTCTGACTTGAGTCTAAGTCATTGACTCAAGTTAACAACACCTCTGTGATGTACTGGGTATGCATTTAGTAAGTTCTCAACTATTTTACAGGTTTGATGGTACTTCTGTAGCTACATTTCCATTTGGTTTAGTGGAATGAAACAGGATTTCAGGTCAACAGTTGTCACAACCTAAAGACCTTATGAACAACATAACTCAATAAAACCAGTTTTGATGAATATTATACTTGGTTCAACGATTGAGATGTACAAACCTCTTTTTAATTTTAACCTTTGGTTTCTTTGGTGGAGATTAAAGGTCATTCAAGGCCTTCAATGTTGATATTCTGCAAACCTTGTTGATTAGCTAGCTCAATAAGTTTTGTTGAATCTCATACAGTACTTAGTATGTTGATGCCCTTTTGTGGGTTCTTTGTTGCTAGAGATTTTGCTCAACTTCAGTTTGTGAAAGGACTTGAATTCATATATAAGCATGAACAATATGTGTGAGATCATCTTGAGCATCACACACAGTATTCAGAAGATGAAAAAAGAGCTCTATGTTTTGGAGAATCGTTGCTCTCATCTTTGGGGAAATTGGAGGACTCTATCACACATTACTTTTATCGTGCTCAGTTTGAATGAAGAATTCTCACATTCTCACAAACATTGTTGAATGTTTTCTGTGTGATATATGATTTGAAGTGGATTTACTAGTAAGATTTTAAAAGTGTTCACACTGCATTAGAATTCATTGTAGCTTTGATTCAATGATTGAAGCATTGCAGAGCATTTGTGTGACTATTGACTGTGAACCATGAAGGTCATGAATTAACAGTTTCTGCATTCTTCATGTTAAACATGCTTCTTTAAATTCCCACCAAACAGGTGGACGTGAACTACAAGAAGAGACTGTTGGAGGCACCCAAGGAGCAGCTTTGAGGAGAGCTAGAGTGGATCTGATCTTTGATGATTATGAGGTATAGTAAATGTGTTAATCAGAGACTCTTAGTTTAAATATCACGCCATCTTTTAGAATTATACTCTTTAAGAACTTGTTTATTTACAGAGCAGCCCTTTTTTTGTACAAAACGGCTCCTTAGATCCTTTATTGTAGCTTTTTGATCATGTTTTAGAATTTTTTTTTACTCTTTAAGAACTCGTTTTATTTACAGAGCAGCCCCTTTTTGTAAACTGGTAAGACAGCTTCTTAGATCCTTTGTTGTAGCTTCTTGATAATTTTGATAACTTTTGTAACGCTTTTTATGTTTCACTATTAACTTAGTCTCATAAACTTTTATATGTCTTAACCTGTATTTTGATGTTCTGTATATTGTTATATTTTTATCCTATTTATAAATTTCTCTGTAAATTTATACTGGAATAAAGAAATGAAATATCAGGTTTAAGTTTTTGAACGATGAAAGTCTCTGTCTATGATTCGTAATCTTCGTGCTCGTTGAACGTCTTACCTGGTAATGTTGTTCTCTGTGCTTTCCAGTGAGGTAAAGAGATTGTGTTGATGGTTAATCTGGTTTGGGTATTTTTGGAATATGTTTATGATGTGTTTAGTGGGGGTTGGTTGTCTAGGGGATTATCCATGATCCAAAGTGAACTTAAAATTTACAACTGTACGGACCATTAATGTGTGTAATTTTCTGTTGTTCTTGTTGTTGTTGTCAGTTTTATCAGTAGTATAGTATTTGCATTATTAACAAGCTACTCATTAAAGAGTGCTAGAATATACATGATTGGTAGGATAGGTGGTGATGAATGTACTGCAGAGCTCTATAATATGGTTTAAAGTATGTTGCTGGTTACTGCTGTTGATAACCTAAAATTTATTTCCTTTGAGATGTTTGGCTATGGCAAAATCAGATTGTGAACAAATAAACTCACATTTGCACTTTTAAAAGGTGCTTCCTGATATGGGTGCAGAGATAATGTTAATGCTTCAAATCAAAATAAGGAGCCATCAAAGAAAAGTTTTCATTCAGGGAGAAAGAAAGGGACAAGAGAAGGTGGGGGGGGGAGGGGCAGAATGGTGGGCTAACTGGTAAGGTCAGTTATTTGTGTAAAATATACCAATATGTTTAACAAAACCCAAACCTCCCCCCCCCCCCAGCAACCAAAAATCTTATCCACACCAACATTTAGAGCTGATAAAGATTCATTTTAATACTCTGCAGTAGTTATGAAAATATTTGATGTGAGGAATATAACTGTAAAGATCAAGCACATATTATTATTATAATGTCATGGTAACTGTTCAAGACAATTTTTCCCGGGTTATCTTCTCCAAGGTTGAGCGGGAGTTGTGCCAGATTTATAACGTGGCATTTTTCGAAGAAGCGGCCGATCTTCCGACGTTACCCAGGAACGATGAGGGACCCGGCAGTGGCACCGAAAGCGACACTCAAAACAGCAACGATCAGGAACTACCTCTGAGTCTGAAAGCAAAGTTAGCTAGACTGAAGGCACGACTCAGTCTCTGCTATGCCAAGCTCACACAGTAAGTGATTGGTGATAAGCAATGTTTGGATCATAAAGTTACTAGTCGATGAAAATAGAATGATATTATAAGTTTGTTTTATATGGGTTTCTTTGTAACTTAGGCATGTATCTTTTTGATGTTTACAGTTCTCTTGAGTATTCATAGTATCTTATGATAACCTACGAATAAAAAAGTTACACTGCAAGCAGGAATCTGGGTTTGACTCATTAGTTTTTACAAAATTTCTTTAAGCAATACAGTCTGAATTTCATATTGTCTGTATAACATTCACTAATCATTCAATCTTCTGTTTACTCTTACAAATTTGTTTTGTTTCTATTCATTTGTGTGTAGACTGGATCAGTACATTCCTGTGCTTTCATTTCAATCTATTCATATATTCATCTGTTTTTCTCTCACTAACAAACTAGTTTGTACTTCTATCCATTTGTGTGTAGACTGGAAAAGTACATTCCTGTGCTTTCAATCTATTCACATATCCATCTGTATTTTCTCACTTACAAACTAGTTTGTATTTCTATCCATTTGTGTGTAGACTGGATCAGTACATTCCTGTGCTTTCAATCTATCCACATATCCATCTGTATTTTCTCACTTACAAACTGGTTTGTATTTCTATCCATTTGTGTGTAGAATGGATCAGTATCACCGGGAGGCAACGCAGAGAGTGGAACAGTCCACGGAGATGGTCAATAAGAGGCTGATGACAGAATTAGAAACGGGAGGAAATGTACGATTCGAGGACGGCAGTTCCGCTGACGTCTGGTAAGGACCAACTGTCTTTCATAAACAATTTGGTAGCAGAACTATATCAGACACTGACTCAACAATGGTTCTAGTTTCATGACTGACATTTAATGAAAAAAATACAAAAGGGCTTTGCTTTCTATGATAGTGGGATTATCTGCCATTGTTGTCACAAAGTCATAAATTCAAATCACTAAGAGTGAAGTGACTCAGACAAATTTGTCTTCCCCAAAGATATAACAGCGATTTTGAGGAGTCAATGACTTGACTCCAGACAGGAAAATCACTGGTGATGACTTGAATACTTTAAGTGGGAGTGACTTGTTTATAACTTGGGTACATCTGCCTTTACAGAATATATATATTTTGATATGTAGTAATGTTGTACGTGTAAATTCACAAGTTTGCAGTAAACTTTAGGCTTAAAAACGACCTGGGATATTAAATCTTCAGTGTATTTATCTGTTCCACTATAAAACTACCTTTACAACAATCAAAGAGATAATCTTCTGGTGTACTTAATGTCTTCAAGTCTTATGGATACTGCTCTGGTCAAATACTTTGAGCAAAACAATGTGAAAAGAAAATCCTCATGAAATGTCAAGGAAGTAAAAAAAATGGAATTTCAGAAATTATAGAGAAATTATTTTGCTCAGGTTCATCAGTTGCGATTGTCCGCGAGTACGTATATGGTCAAACTTGCGCCAGTGATTTAGTGTATAAGATGTTTTAAAGTATTCTAGGTGTGTACAACAAATGTATCATAAGGTGCTCTCCTGTTAGTCTCACAAATGATGATCTGAAAGAGGCTAAATTTGTCAATTTCAATATTTCATGTTAAATCTAGCATGGTAAATTAACACAAGAAAATTTCCTTTTGATAAAACGACATTTGACCAGAAAATCTTCATGACAAAAAAAAGTGATGCATGTAACAAAAGGGTAATAGCCGTTTGGCCTAGTTCTTATCATGAATTTTTTCATTCATCAGGGATGATAAAACAACAGTGGAACTCACTTTCATGGTATTTTGCTACCTTTCACTAATTGAAAGACATAAAATGAAGGACAAGGATAAACATTGCTTTAGTCTTACGAAAATACAAAAAGTCTCATTTTAATAAGCCTTTCGGGGCTGATTCTTTACTCCACCGGTAACTGATGAGAAATTCCCCTAAAAAATGAATGCGAGAAAGTTTTTCTTTTGTCTCCTTTTGTAGATTTCTCATAATCTTTGTATTGTTTTCATTCTTATTGTTGATAGGTTTACTTCTTGCCATGACCTGATCTTGTCTCGGTTCTGCGTCGCCGATTATCGAGTCCACGGCATCCTGGGTATCAAGATTCATCGCATCACGAGAGTTCATAATCGGATGCTGAGATTCAGATTCGAATCCAAACTGACCAAAGTCACAGAAGATGAGGATTCGCCAGTTATGAATAAGTAAGATCCTCTACTACTGTAAAATATGGGACCTTTATTGAAGAAAATTAAGGTAAAACACTATAATATATATCTACATCTGGATATATGATGGTGCGGCTTTGTAATTGATGTAACTAAATCCTTGGGTTAGTAATTATATATTGGAGTAGGTTTGTATGCTCTGGTTTATTATATGTTTAATAGCAACATTGTTGTTTGTGAGTCAATTTTATTGATTTAAATTGACTTCATACTAACATGTCAAGAATTGTCTCTAGTAAGGTTAGACTAGTACCAGAATGAAGGGAAGGTATGCCAATCCATGAATCAGGCTCTGCTGGGGTTTTTTTTTTTTGGGTCGCATGCCTTAGTGTTTCTTTCTTGATATTTAGGAGTCCTACAGTTAAGAAGCTACAGGAGTATCTCTTCTTTGTGGTGGACCCAGCTCTACCAGGAGGTGATAACCAGTTGATGTCCCTACTGGAAGAGGGCCCTATGGACCCAGAAACATATCAGGTGAGGTTGCAAGAGATCATTAGTAACGGTATGAGACGAATAATGTCAAGAACACAAACAGAAATATATCGCTGTACTTTTCCTGAGGATCATGTTCCTAGTTGGTAGTAGTTTCTGTTAGTAGTTAGAGAAGAAAAAATCTGAAGATGGTCAGTTTTGTGACCAGGGTGGGGGAAGGGAAGGTGGAGGGGATTTGTTGATGGGGGAGAGGAGAGGGGACTGAGAAGGGTAGTTATGTAACGTGTGCTGCAAGATGTCTTTGAGGAGGTGTATACGAGAAGAAAGTCCCCGTCTTTAGGATCATAAGTAGGATCGATAAGATCACAGATTCTTTGTATGTTGGCTTTTATAACATGTCAGATGATACAGATACTTATTTTGTATGTGGAGAGAGGGTACTTCCCTTCTGTTGGCCTCCGGCAATAACTTGTTTATTTCTATCGATGAAGATGTTAAATTGAAACTGTTACACATTTGTATTGGGTTTTTTTTGTACAGCAACTTGGTTGTGACTCTGCCATACCATTGTCCAATAGCCTGAGTCTTTGTGAGAAACCACGGATAACCCACCTAATCAACAGAGCCAAGAAGGAATCCTGGAGCGATCCTTGTCCTTTTAAACACGGCCATATCGTTGTATGTAAGGTCTACCTCGGAAAAAGCCTGCCGGTCTTGGACACCAAACACAGGTAGGGTTGCGTTTTACAGGCAATAGATGTTTGCCAACATTTCCATTTCAAATTATTTTCTCCCAAAACTATGTATTTTATTTCTTGGTTTTGAAAAGCAAATCAATATATTTTGTAAAAATTTCCAAAGATATGACATTGATCATAAATCAATGAGGAATGCCCTTCTTCCTATTCTGCTGAAGTTATAGTTATTCATTTTCTCTTTTCATGTTGTTTATTTTAAGCATGATAAAGAAAGAAAAAAAAAAACAGAAAATTCATATTAAAAGTACCGATTGGAATATTTGGTTTTATTTTATACTCTGGTACAATTTGTCCGTCATTTTTTTATTCTCTCTCTTATCTATCTTTAAACAGTTAAAATACATTTTCTTGAAATCTGCTGCCTTTTTGGATGTATCAATTCAAACTGTGTAATAATCCTATATGCATGGTCCTATGTCTCATGAATATTACCCTACTAAAAAGAAGTGATCAAGATGAATTTTACTTCATTTATTCAAGGCTGGGTATAGCTCCAAAGACTTGTTAATTTTCAGTCATTACTTTAAATGAACTTCTTGCCAAATTTCTATTTATTTATTAAGAATTTCTGATAAGTTAAAACAAAAGTCAGGTGTCTCTTAACTTTTCTCTTCTGTGCAATCTTCTCTTCTCTACGTTTCCCGTAACATGAAAATATTTAACCGGCGCTCTCTATTTTCTTGTGTTGATCGATAGGATACAGAAACAGTACTACCCTCAGGCAGATTCCGTCTTTCGTCCCAAGTCTTCCAGTCTGCTGCCCTCTGAGGCTCTGTGTGAGTGTGCTTCCAGACAGTGTCAATGGTATCTCTTTGACCATGAGCTCGTCTTACCGGAGTACGTCATCGACTTGGAGTACATAACTAAGGCAAGTTCCTTTATTCCAGTATTAATAGCATAAAATACAATTTATAAATAGGAGAGTATAAAAAGTTATGATACAAAAATTACAATAAAAAGGAAAGCAATTACAGACATTTAAAAGGTAAGTAACACAATAAACAGTTTTGAAAATTTAAGTTAAACTGGGAATGATAAGGAAATATCAAAAAGGATACATTAAATCAAATTATTTAAAATTCCATTTTGAATAAAAATAGACTTTTACTTATAGTGTCCGTAGCCGCACTGTGTGCCCGCTTGTGGCGGCCATCTTTTAAGTTTATTGTGATGCAGAAAAAGAATATTCACAAAAGTAATGACTCACAGGTTTGTATATAGAACTCTGGCAAACATTAGTTTGGACTGTACAGTATTGTGAAATTGTGATTGAGGTCTTACTTATCAATATTGTGACAGATTTTGCCTTGTTCATGCTTCTAATTAGACATATTTCATAGGGAGAAGAAACTATTACCAAATTGCTTAGCTACTTCAAATAAATTCCTGTTTAGGTCAATATATCATATTTGGAGGGCATGATGTTTTGATGCAAGCAGTATCTTCCTCAGACACTTAACTAAGATGTACAAAAAAAAAGTAGAAACAGAAGATCAGATCAGATCATTCAGCCTCTGAAGAAGATCCTGCTAGGATCGGAATGTCAGGCCCTCTTACTTTTACACAAAAAGAAGTGTAGGGTAAATAGACAAAATTAACGACAGACACGCTAATTTTTCAGTGTTTCAATTAATGTGTCTTTGTTCTATATGACAGGAGAAGCCGCCATCTCCTTTCGTGATGATGGAGGAAATTAAACCTGGAGAAAAGAAACCACTACCTCAGCCTGACCCTACTATTGATGATGATGTATTATACATGGATCCTGCACAGAAGCCCAGAGTCAGGTAAAATGCTTCTTTAACAAAAAAGTTGTTATCTCTCTTTTTTATCTCTAAGTTGAGTTTGCCCCCCCTCCCCCCTGCCATGCACACCAACTCACTTCCAGGAAGAGGCTTATACAGTTATCGGCAATTTATTTTGGAGGTGGTAAAATTTACTATAGTTGAAACTGTATGTTGTGTATTGAAGTATTACAACATGATTAATAATAATATAGAAAGCAGTAGAAAATGTGATAATAACTTCTGCAGAGTTGTGGAAGAAAAATAGATATTTTCCAAATTTTCTGGGGACTAAACCATTCGACTAGGATGTGAAGTATAAACTGATTCATCAATTAAATATGAAGTCTAAGAGATATGGCCAAGTGCACGCTGAAACCAAATCAAGGCAAGTCTGTTAGCAGGAGTGGACAAAGAAAGGAACAACAGCAATCAAGATGGTATCAAGATTTTGATTAAATGACAATGGCCAGCAAAGGTCCTTAGATTAAAGAAAAAAAAATAAAAGCAGTGGTATACTTGTATATTCATTTATTTGTTTCTTCACAATATAAATACAGAGAAATTAACTTAGGGACAAAACATATCAACAACATGTCCAGAGAAGGGTCAGAGGGGCAGGAGTCCAACCTATTGTCCCTTACACCCTCTCGCTCCGCAGATAAGATGGAGAAGTAAGAAAATAACAATATCTAATTAAGTCCTAAGAGTGGCTATGAAAACCCTCCCACTTCTAAAAATGCACAATTAATGCTCAAAGTCCCTCCCTCCCTCCCTTCATTTCTATTCTATC
>JAAAKB020000008.1:4253409-4267849 GCA_010014835.2 Apostichopus leukothele | reverse complement strand
TGTAAAATGCACTCATGCAACAGATTGTTTTGAACAGACAGGTTTCTCTGCTCTCTTACCATTGAAAAAAGTGCTATAAAAAAAGTATAACGCATGGTTCTATTTCATAGCGTGCAATAGAGCGTAATTTGCATGCAATCGACGAGCAATTGACCAATCAAATGGCCGGAATATAATTAGGTGTTGTATAATAAGCAAAGTTTCATGTTGATCATTGAAAGAAAAGGTAGTAACAAACAAGTCACCATCCAGGAGTGTTAGCTCAGTGGTTAACGCCGGTGCCTTTCAATCATAATAAGGTCCCGAGTTTGAGTCACTCCAAGATTAATGTATGTCGTCCAGTCACAGAGTTGTTGACAATTGATAAGCATGGACGTTAAATATGAATCTAAGAGACCGACTTAGGTCAGCTTGCAGCTTTGACAAGCCAATGAGGCTTCTTCGCGAGTTCCTGCTTGCAAGAGGATCTAAAATACATACAAATACATACATCCAATGACACTATCTTCTGGGATATGATTAGCATTTTACCTCAACGTAAAGAAGTGATAATAATCGACTGGTTTAAGCCAAACAGAGAGATGACAGATGCAAAGCAAGTTTCATTCAGCTATGTTTGTAAGTTGCTGTGTCTTTGTTTCTGTTGTGCTGATTGTATGTATGCGTGTATGTGTATGTATGTGTGTTTGTTTTATTGTTGCATGTTCATATGCATGTGTCTATTGTCTCTGCTGATATATATCTCTCTCTCTCTCCCTGTTATCGCACACAGGATGTGGATCCATTCTTTGAACGAGAAAGAACATTTGTGGTGGAGTATCATAACAAGGTGAAAGATTCGACTGCCAGGTCAGACAGAATGACAAGATCTAACAAACGTGAGTGGGTCGATTGGTTCTTCGGTTGTGTCCGTGACACGTATTCACACATTAAAATGAAGTTTAATAGCCCCATTAAAACCTACAGTGTAATATGAATGACAGATACTTGGTACGCATTCACACATTAAAATGAAGTTTAATAGCCCCATTAAACCTACAGTGTAATATGTATAACAGACACTTGGTACTTATCAAATTGTTTGTCAGTTTTCAAAAGTAAAATAGTTTCAAGCATGATTTCTGATGAGATATTTCTTGTTTTGATTTGTAGCAGTCAGAACTGCCTTATTTTTGTTTTGGTGAACGTGAAACTCATATTTAAGTAATCCTTTGATATATGGGATTAAATTGGTGCGAGATTCAAAAATTCACTTCTTCTGAATCATTGGATGAAAAATGCCCGAACTAGGACTGTGGCGAAGAAAATGTTATGAAGGTTATCCATATATCCAATAGTCTGCCACTAAAAAATTCCTTCAACATCTCAGAGCTTTCCACTTAATGATGAGCAAGTAAGTAATGATTTTATTTCCCAGACAGTTTCTAGCATTAAAGATTATCAATATTCCGCAAAGACCAAGCAAGAAAATTTGGGCTATTACTTCTTTATTTGAAATGAGCCTTGACTATTCAATCTAATGGACCACATTATTATGAGAATTTGTCATCAAATAAACATAACAAAAATGTTGATCTAATTCGACCCAAAAGAGTTGCTGCAATTACAAGTGAATGCATGACCTATCTGTTATCTTTTCTTTCTCTTTTTCCAGAAATTGCTGATACTTACATAAGGGTCTCTTCAGGATTAAATGCACTAGCCACTCTAGAAAAGTCAGATTTAGACAAGTGAGTTTGACAAGTTTTATCTCCTTTTTCAAACAACATACTTGAGAAACATTGTAATGTTCATTTTCTCAATGCATTGCAGACATCTCATTTACTCACTTCATTATGATTATTGCCATCCATGTACTACTCCATAGCAGCTGCTGGTGCATTCAGCTTTAAGCATTCACGGTGTAATTAACTACCAATGCTCTACATAATAGTAAGTGTCAAATCCATTGGAGCCATGGAAAGTTTTAAAGCTGTAACTAAATCCTCAAAATAAGTTACTGCTAAGTTTTCCTATAGTCGAGCAGTAGGAGGTTCAAACTTTGGTAGGGGCAGATTTCAAAATGGCCGTGCCTATATCTATGGAAACACATTCAACCTCAATCTTTGATAATGTCATGTGATAGTTTTCCCTTAACTGTTATAGTAATTGAAGTAAATGCAAGGTAAAAAATTAACAAGAAATGTCATATCAAAGAGCTCATACTTGAGAGTAATTGGCATGAAGTATTATAGCTTTTATAGTATTATAGTCTTTTTTCATTACAAACATAGCCTCTGTTGAAGAATAAGGGCAAGATATTTTTCCAGCATACCTATGTAATTTTTACTCTTGAACTCAAAAACAATTGGTCAAAATAGTTGACAATGAAATGGTGTTCTTGATGTGTGGAAAATCCTGCAAAATACCACTTCCTGTGCTTCTTTGGGAATGAAATCAATATAGAGGGGCAGTCCCTGTAATAGTCTTATACAATGTTATGAATGAGAATTTCGACTTTAGTGCTCAAGGGAAATTGTTACTCTTTCTGTGTTGACACTGTTTCAATCTTTCATGTTTAGCGCTGAAGCCATTCCTGAGTCTGCAAGGTATAGTAACTAACTCAAAAAGACTTAAGGAGTGATTATATTGCATGACCGTTGTATCATGTGTGTCGCATTTTAGTCAAAAAGAAAACTTTTTCTGGGCCTTTTTTTTGTATTTTTGGTGTGTTTATGTTATGGTTGTTTCTTTTGTTACAAAGTTAAGAATGAAACATTAGTTTGCCAAGTTTATGGTGATGGGTATACCTGGCATTGTCCATATAATGGCATATATTTGTACTGTTTAAAGGTTTGCTCAAGTGGAAGTTTACATTTACCATTAATCTGCATTCATGAATAACCTCAATGCACATTGCGTTTATTACGCTCTTTCATTCATTCATCGTGGCTGTCACTGAAATGTCCAGTCTAATTACACAGGGAATTGGACCCTCCGGTAATTTTTGCTGTTCTCATGGTACATACATTGTAAGGCATTTTGGAGGATAGACAACACTCTGTTATCCGATAAATCTCTGGTATGAAACTTGCGGGTAAAGAGTATGGCACCAAAAGCGCAAGCAAACAAGCCATCGCACAGCTTATTGTGCCTGCCAAGGCATCCGTAGTGGCTGCTTTTATTGAGCTCCGGGGTTTGAACAGAAGGCAGAAAAGATAGTTCAAAGGATGTAATAAAAAGAAACCCAAAGTGGCTAGTTTTGTAAAGAAAATGATCAATTGGATCTTCATCATGACCGGAACAAAAACGAATGTATTTCCACTTTATATCCAGTACAACTTTACGCTATGGATGTCAGTGATATTCTCACTCATACTCTCTGCTGCAGCTTCATAATTTAAATTAATCTCTCTCCATTTCTCTTCTCTTCTCTTTGGAAATGTTTTAACTTAGATTCAGTAGTCAAGTGATTTCATTGTCTGTAGTTCTGATACTTGTCCACAGCGTAGCTAAGTCTAAATATGTTAACTTTCTAAAATTATCTTGTCGTGTCAAGTGCATGCTGGGTGCCCAAGAAAATGGGGCATATATGCATTGCATGTTTGTTATGATTTATAAAAGGAATGAAGGCCAATGCAGTACAGATTGGAACATTTTTCCATTGGAATCTTGTCCCAGGATCTCATATATGGATTTGCTATCCTTTGCACTGTTAATAATGTAGCAAGTGGTGGTATGATAAATATGGTAAGGGAGTTGTGGGGTCACAGGTGAGTGCCTTGTGAATATTCATGTAAAGTGACCAGTGACACTTGACAGAGCAACAAAAAACCCCAGAAAATACTTTTAAACTAGAATGGAATTCAAACTGGCATGACCATGGGGTAACCAGTTTGTGTGCTCCATGTCCCTATGTAAGAGTATGAACAGTTTCTCTGCCAACAGCACTAGTCAGAAGTACCTTGCAACTATGGAACGCCAAAACCGACAAAAATGCAGACAAAAAATATGTCAACCTAAGTCATTACGTGAATACAAAGTTATCAGCACATAAAGACCAAGAACAATTTAAGTCCTTATGTGGCACTAATAGCACCTCCACATAATGACCAAGAACATTTTATTTGTTATGCGATCCTAGCACTGCCATATATATTTATATGTATTTATAATATATCATATTTGAAACAGCAGTTTCATTGTTCATCTTTCTGTGCATTTCTTCTTCCAACAGGTTTTTCATTAAAGTGTCCGAAATGTTTGAAAAACTTAGGGTGAGTGAAGTTCTTCATATCATGTGATGTAGGCCTGGGTAGGGAAGGTAAATAGTAGACTATTAAAAGAATCTTGTAGCAGGGTAACATAAAATATTGCTTGGCATCATAAGGACAACTTACCAGCTGTCTCCTGTTGACCTACCCGACACCTTTGGTTATTTACCAATTATCTGTTGAGAAAACCTGCTGAAACCACCTGGCTTAGCCGATTGTATATGCTTATTTACCCCACAGGTAACTGAATTAGTGGGTACAAAAGATTGGTACAGTAAAAATTTCCAGTTGTTTCTAGATGCTTACTGTAAATGTAACTGCAATGAAATTACATGCACTGAAAGTATTTGTAAGCATTATCAGTAAACATTGAAATAGGTAAAAAAGATATTATTTGCTCTATGTAAGAGGATGGCTTGCCTTTAGTTTATCCAAATATGAATGATTGTTTTGGTTTGTCTGGGCTTTGCAGACAGTGATGTCCCTACAGTGAAGTACTTTGTTACTTGGAAATGAACCAAATTGATGGAGAGGAAATATAAAAAAATCTTGTCATTATCTCAAGGAAATTGTTGAATGAAGCAAGGAATCATGGCATGAACTTGATGATAACATGTATGTGTGAAGTTAAACGTTTTCAAACATTGTTGGGTTTTTTTTTCTCGTCCAGAAAGTAGAAGCAAGAGTAGCTACTGATGCCGACTTGAAGCTTTCTGACCTCTTAAGATATTATATGAGGGACACAGCAGCAGCTAAGGTAATGCATATTCATCAGTTGGTTCATACGTTCATTCTGGTATTTGATTGGTTGCCATGCTAGCATACAAGATTCTATTTCATTTTGCTGAGCCTAGAGATATGGCAGTTGGGAAGAATTTTAAACATCTCATTCATGCATTTGCCATTTTCATACAGTCTTGTTCCTACTAAAGTGATATGGTAAACAAATGCCTGGCAGCTTTCGATTGGTTTCCTTTCCTAAAGTTAAAGTTATGAATATTATGTATATGCAAATTGCGAATTAATCCAACACCCACTTTGCTTATGCATATATTATTTTTAAGCTAATTATCCACACATTCCTTGCTAGGATATATCCATAGGAAAATGTTCTTTGTTTGTGAAGGATATATAAGTAGGAAGTGTGCTCTTTGTTCATGGATATGCACTTTCTTCTATAGGGTTTATCTTTACAATTAAGCCTAACTGTGATGATAAGTTTTGTGCAAGTAATGTCCTGGAGGAGAAAACTGAGTAATACCCATTTTGGTTATTAAGCAGCTTTCCCCCAAATTGCCTCTTGAAGTAGAACGTGCTACAGAGACCGTCACGTGTGGTATACATATCAGTATGTAAGGGATATTCTGATATTTAGTCGATGATCTTCTCCCCGTTTGACAGGATCTGCTGTACAGGCGTATGAGATCACTGGTGAATTATCAGAATGCCAACAAGGCCCTGGAGAAGGCACGGGCAAAAAACAAAGAAGTACAACAGGCAGAGAAGAACCAGGAGGAAGCTTGTAACAAATTTGAAAAGCTCTCAGAAGTTGCCAAACAGGAATTAACAGACTACAAGACTAGAAGGGTGGCAGCATTTAAGAAAAACCTGGTGGAATTGGCAGAGTTAGAAGTCAAGCATGCCAAGGTAACCAACCAAACAGATGTTTTAATACAGCCAAAACTGTTGTTTTTTGATGTTTTTTTCCATGTTTTTTTTCATGTTTTTTTTCCATTTACTTTGCAAGTTTTCAGTGCCTTTAGCTAATTCACAATTAAATGTTGACCTTGATTTCTTGTCATAAATCTTTGTGTGGCAGCATTTAAAAAATACCTGCTGGAATTGGCAGAGTTAGAAATCAAGCATGCCAAGGTATCCAAACAGATGTTTTAATACAGCCAAACTGTTGGTTTTTTATGTTTTTTGTCCATTTAATTTGCCACAACATTTTTATAAAGACATGTGAAAGACAACAGATGATAATATTATGTAACATTGAGCAGATGTAATCAAAACAGTGTGTGTGTGTGTGTGTGTTAGCTACATAACCTACCCCTAACCCTTTATTAACTAATATTTGCCTCCTTATTCATACTTTACAATTCAAATCAGAAAGTGACCAATTCACTTGCAGAATCAAAGGGAGTTATCTTTCTGTTGCTAATGTTATGTGTGTTTACTAAGATACTCTCTCTCTCTTTGTTAGAGAAACCCTTAGCAAACTCCGGTTGTCAGAGAGTTCCATCACTTGGATCTAGCTGACATCATTATTTCTGGAGCATGATGAAATTATGACCTTGTAAAATATGCATCTTGAAAACTTAAAGTTTTAGTTTACTTATCTTATATATCATTAAGTTTTTTTTTTAAATAAATTTGCTATTTTCCTTTGTATTCTACACAGACTCAAGTCCAACTCTTACGAAATACAATTGCGACGCTTAAAGAGGAAACACCTTGATGTATTAGCCACTGCTTTCGCCATCAGTCCTGAAGATAGGGGGCAGCATCACCTCAAGACTTTTCTTCTTGTATCAAAAAAGTACATGCTGTTTTTTTTTATGTTTCCGTTTAGTTCGAACCATTATTTTTTATACCACATATATTAAGTAAATGAGAATTATGTGTCACTTTTTCGCAGATTGTTTCCAAAGTCACCGCCAATTTCACTCTACCTGAAGAACGCCTGTCCGTTTTGTGTTTTCGGAGTGTTTGAATATTCACAAGTTTTCAGTGCCTTTAGCTAATTCACAATTAAATGTTGACTGTGATTTCCTGTCGTAAATCTGTGTGTGTTTTCACCCCGCATGGCACCTTAAACTAGAAACAGCAGTATGTCACTTGTCAGCACAACGATTGTTCGTTAATTTTTTGTTTTTACATTCTCTCTGTCTTCGTCTAGCTTTCCTCTGCTGATACATGTGATATGTGTTTAACAAAACAACCAAAAAAAAATGAAAAAGGGAAAGAAAAACTGTTTCATTCCTTAAGCAGATATGACTATCTTGATTGTTTGTTTATGTATGTCATTTATTGTGAAATGCCTTCTTTTCCCTTGGATCGTTGTTACAAAGAAAGGACGCCAAAATAAAAATGGGGCAAAAGTTACGTCATGTTCACTCTGTTGCCGTGTAGCATGAGTACTCTTGATAGACACCTACTTTTGTCCATACTTGTGAAAAACGTGTTTAATTCTATCAAAAATGGGCTATTTATGAAGGTATTTTGTCCAGATGTGCAAAGGAATTCAGATAGTGACGGTTTGACAGTGTAGTTGCGGTAATTTGTACATTTACATTCACCACGAGTGATGCGAAGAAGTGTGAAGGAAATTTTTTTGGAAAATGTACTCAGAGGTGTTTTTGGATCACACAATGACTCATCACAAATTAAGGGGGAATGGATTTTTGTCTAAGTAACACCACACAGTAATGCCGCAATTCATTCAAGACCTGGATTTGTGTGACATTGGACAACAACAAAAATAATTGTCAAGCCATACATAGGAAGGAAATCGGAATGATTACATTTTTGAGGTTATGGTATTGGCATGAGAGAGTTATATATATGTTCAAGAGCAAAAGCTTGTGTGGAATTTATACTTTGTTTGGTAATAATAAAATTTGACCGGATTGACAAACGTAGATGATACGGAATGGGAATAGATAACTTTTCATAAGTTATTCACTTCCAGTATATCTGAATTGAAGATGGGGTTCAGGTACATGCATCTTCTCATGAGCACTTGTAACCTTCTTGCATAGCACTGTTATGGCTACCCCTGAGACCTAATCATGTATCTGTTATATTTGATGTACTATTTACTAAGATCTATTCAGTAATCGTCAAGTAGTTCAAAAAAATGATGCCTTCTACGTGTGACAAGAAAGTGAATATTATTATGCCGCTGTGAGTCAGAAATATCTTTTTTATCATGGCTAGGATCATCAAGTGTGTCCCTTTCTGTGTAAAGACGGACGCTGCCTCTATGTGGCAAAATTCTTTTCTCGTTTATTTGAGTCTTTTTGGGAAAATGGATGATTTTAGGTCCTGCCTCATTACAACCCTGGTATGGTGTAGCATATTTGCCACCATATAGAAGGTGCTCATAGTTGGACTATTTCTGTCATTCAGTAGCCAGCCCGTAATATTGTCCAAAATTATTCCATTGACTATCTGATATGTTTTAATTTTTCTATTTATCATGACTTTTCTTATATATCATTTGAAAGGATGAAAAATTTGGCCAGCTTGGGTCATAGACTGGTTTAAATAAATTGTGAGGAGAGTTATGAAACACCATGTGATTGTAGAGATACAGTTACTGGTTGTAAAGCACACTCACACACAAGTGGCACATATTCAAGTGAAAAGCTTGTGATATCATAGTACGTATTTGGACAGTGAAATATATGTCGTTTTGAGAGCATTATCAAATCAAAAAGAAATGTTTTTCAGATGAGTAATTGTTGCATAAGAAAAATGATATGGAAAAACCTTTGACCAAAGTTATTTGTAGTATAAATTCCCTTGTGATGGGACTCATGATCACATGGTTACAGTCTCAATCCTATGTGGCTTGGGTGGAGAGGTGAATAAAGCTTTTGTGTCTAGTCTTGGTAACTTTCCTTAAAAATGTAGTTTGTGTCCTGTCTACCTTGAAAAGTTAGTGAGAAGTGAATGTCAGTCCCACACCACATACATAAAAGATGCACATAAGGTATACAACAGGTTGGTGAGCACTGTCAGCTAAGCTGCCCTTTTTTTTGGTAATGTGAGGAAAATCAATAAAGATTGTTTTTCTTCAAATTTTGAAACTGAATTTAGGTATCATATTACTCACCACATTCTACTTGCTCTATCTGATTCTAGGATAAGATATAAACAGGATAAGAAGTGACTTCAGTCTTTCAGAGGGGGGAGGGGGGTTGGAGTAGGTAGTATTTAAGATCTTCCAGGAAGAGGTTTCATAATACAGTAATGGCAAAGTTATTAATTTTCATTTATAGTCAACTTTATGATGGGTTTTCTGATCAGTAGACAAATGATTAAATCTTGGGAAAGAATAAATTAATTATAAAAATTCTTCATTAAGACTATTTTTCTTGAGATGGTTTAAAACCGATCAAACTTTACCAGCTTTTTTTCTCTTTTGATAGAAAATAATTATGTGATATATCCATGTAATGTTTACAGCTTGTTGCACTTCATGTATATGTAGTGCAGTGCTTCTTTCTTTGGACATTCCAGAAACAAAGCTGAATGGTTCAAATTTAACCACTGTGTTTATTTCTCTTCTTTTACCTTTGATCAAGCAGCTGATATTTTTGCATCACAAAGAAAGAAGTTGTCTTTAAGCAACTGCACAAAGATGTATTAGAGATGTAACATAGCATTTTGACTGGAAGTGTAGTGTTTTACCAAGGCCCCTCAAAATTGACATGTGTCAACCTTCAAACAAAATATTACTTTCTCACCAAATGGTGATTGAGGCCTTATTAACCTTGTTACCTAATCTTTTACTAGACACTTCTTGATGTAAATCATAAAACATACAAATAAATCAAACAACTGGTTTTGACATAACCAAAGTAGGATTTATTAAATGAGACATAAAATATTCAAAATAAAAACAAACTTGTTTATTGAAATGTTTAGATGTGACATCAGATAATAAATTGTAGAGGATTACAGCTTCTACCATTTAACAATCCTCTGAAAGTTGGATGTACATTCATAGACCTTCAACAATAAGTGATACATAAAATACTTTAAAAGAACTGAAAAAGTTTTCCAGCACTATTCAGGGGCAGATCCAGGATTGGAGTGATGTGGCCCTTTTAGACATGATAAAGTGCATTCTGCATCATATTAAGGCTATAAAGTATGTCTACAGTTAGGTCTACATGCAAGATCCTATTAATAACAACCCATCTCTTCCCCCCCCCCCCCCCTTCTCCCCCATGAAGGATGCTATAGCCCACTTGTACACAAACAATGAATCCTATAGCAATGAAGTACTATCATGCCATGTTTCTTACCCAATTAGTCTTAGGTTAAAATGTACACACCATGATTGCTTCAGCTTGAGTAAAATCATAATATATATATAAAGGCTTCTGCAGTAGTACAATCACCATGCAAGTTACATGTTCAATATCTGGAAAGATATTTTCCTTTTCTACTGTTAGTGAAATGAGATTAAGCCAGCATTTGGGAGATGACTTTAAGGGAACAGGACAAGAGATATATTACGGAGGCCTTTAATATCATGACTTTTGCTCACTTGTATATATGTACTTTGTACCTACATAGTTAGCTGAACTGGCCTGTGTCAAATGTCGACTCCATGTGCTATGTTTAAAATACAAATGTGGTACAGCTAATCATTTTTTATGCTGAATCTCATGAACAAGGTGGTTATGCCAGACCTACCACAGTATATTCTAGTAGCTCACTGATTGAGCATATTTTTAGGGGAAATTTAATTTTCAATTTTAAAATTCAATTTTATGTATTCCCACTTCTTCAATTTATTTTTCCTTGAATGTGCTATTACTCTCCATTTCTCATCATTTAATCCTCCATATAAAAGAAACTATTCTTCACCAGCATTAGCTTTGCCCGCTATCACCAATCCACTCAATTCCCTAACGTCGTCCTCTTTAAACTCTTTGCTTTCATGCAACGCCAGTTATAACATTGAAGAAGTGGTAAACCTCATCAGAGTCGTAGACGGCTACTTCCGTGTTGCATTCAGCACATTTGACAGGGTGGTACGACTCTTCTGTACTGTCATTGGTCGAGCTAGTTGCCTCCATATCATCCTCTTGGTTACCTTTCGACTTTGATTTCTTCTTCCATTTTCTCTTCTTCTTCTCACCTGGTTTGTACTTTAAGGTCTCCGATCTTATGATGGCACAGTTCAATACAAACATTGCCCTGTACTGTGTGGGATATATCTCATGCCTCTGACAATCTAGACAAAGGGTGGCCATGCAGGCTGGGCAGTTCAAAATGGCGTCGCTTTTGGGCCCTCCACCTCTTTCGGTCTCTGACGATGGAGATTTGAGACGTTTCTGTGCCGTGGAAGACTTTGTTGGGAGGGAAGCCAACGGGCCAGGCTTAGATGGGTAGTAACGGGACCTTTGGTTGTCCACCCACTTTTGGTTTTGGTCGTCAATGTCCGGATCATAGAATAAATCTTCATTGCTTTGGACAAGTTGTCTCTTCTTGCTCTTAGCTGAAATTCAAAATATATATTATCAGATCAATATCGTAAAAATAACTGATTATTATTGTTGTTATCAAAACTGACCTAGTATTGCAGAATTACTATAAGCAAACTAGAATGATATTACTATAGACCAAAAATGTAGAAGAATTTGAGAATAACAAGGTCTTTTCATATCATAATTTGTTTGCTTTCGACATCGCTTTCTATTGTTGGAAATATGTTCCAGGTAAGGATAAAGATTCAAACTTTGTACCGTAGGTGCTTAAACACAGGTTACACTTAGATACTGAGTGTGCAGTTGCAACCTGATAGTGACATATTTGGGTGCTTCATTGCAACCAAATACTTTGTACTAAATGACAAATGTAAAACCCCCAATCAGCCTTGTACTTAACTTGCAGTGTACAAACAAATAAATGTAGACAAACATTTATTGGATTATGATGTTGTAAAGTACAAAATGTCTTCATAGTTCACCTGATAAAGTTGGATTGCCATCTCTTTGGTCTTTGTGCTGCTCTGCCCCTTCCTCTTCATCTGAATCAAAGTAAACTTCATCGTAATATTTTTTATCATCACTGCTGCTTCCAGAGGCTCCGACTGATGGAAGGCCCTTTGTATCTGAATTGGCTGGAAAAAGACATTTTCAAGGAAACTTGAAAACTCTTGCATATTATAAGGTTCAGTGCTTATCCAAAAATTATGGAAGATTGTTAAAAGGGACTCTGTTTGTAATCTAGAGTTATTATTTCTCTTAGCGAGACTTTTTTATGTTTATTTTAACTATGTAGTTTTGATACATTCAAAGTTAAATATCAAAGCAAATTTACTTTCAGCATGACGTAGAGATGAAGATCAAGAAATAGTAAATCATTTGTGTCGGCCATTTTTAAAATAATTTCAATTCCTGCATCTTTACCTGTGTGTAATTTAGATATCTATCAGGTTTGTACGAGTTTGTATAAATTCCCATTACTGACATTGAAAGAAACAATATATTTACAAGTAATTTAGTATTCCAACCTGCTGCAAGTTTGCTTTGCTGTGTTTGATATTTCCTCATTGAATCTTCCAGTTCCATCTCCATCTCTTTCTCAAATTCATCTCCGCTTGATAAAACGTCCAGACTGCCTTCACTAAGACTTCGGGACAACTTTCTCTTCTGCTTGAGGGTGCCATTGAGGATGACGTCAATATCATCATCTGAACTGGATTACAGAGTCAAGATATGTTAGCATATTACACATTTTGCAAATTCTTTTGTATGAAAGCATCAATGTTCAGTAAATCACATTCTTTTTGATCATTTCCTAACTAATTTACTTCACAAAGCTCAGTCATAGGCCACATATTGATATTTATTTTCTATTGATGCCATGATTGGGATAAGGGTAAACTCATTAAGTATTCATGAGTTTGGCTGGTAAGTATCCAAGGTAGGAAGATAACATCACAAATTCACTTTATATTATGAGGTCTACAGTAACAGTAATAATAATGGAGATTGTTTTTATCCAGCTTAACAGTGTAACTAAATGTTTATAGGCCTATCCTAAACATTTAATTTCATTTAATTTTGTTACATATTTGATCCAATCACAAGAACAGTATACAAACAACAAAGTATGAAAACACAAAGCGGATCAGGATGTACAAAGGAAACCAAGTTCCTGTTGTCCAGAGGCCTGTACACCCTTACAATATGAGACTTGGAACTAAAATAAATATATAATATTCACAAATGAAAGCCATAAGAAATATAAGAATTAAAATTGACAAATTACACATGTGTTGAAGCTAAGAAATGTTCCTAATGACTGGTAGGAACCACACATGAGCAAATTCCTGGTCTCAGCGGGAAGTTCATACCAAATCCATCTGCATACGATGAACTACCTGCTTAGGCTTGGATTGTGTGAGATCTCAAAGAAATCTCTCATCCAGATTAAGGTAATTTTTCACATGTACGTAATGCAATATGTACTGTACCACTAAACCTTAGTAACTATGTACATAGCTTGATACAGTATATCACTATTAAGCCAGCATCGCATATATATGCGACCATTGATACTAACTCAGTACAAAAATAGAACTGTGAGTGACTTGTGAATGATACTTATTTTATAGGCGAAGGCCTATAGACTGCCAGCTGGCAAAGGTCTAACGAGTAACGTTAGGCCTTGCCGAGTTCTGACGCTTCACTGTTGCTGTGTTGTTCTACTCGGACTCGGAGGTAAAGGCGCACCAGGATGCCTAAAACTTATCAAAACTGTGACTTTTTGTACGAATTGAACTAACCTGTCAAGTCCTCTTTCTTGATCACTATCTTCCTCCAGATTATCGTACTCACAGTAAATTGAACTTGCCTTCAGACGATTCATGTTTGCATTGGGCAGCGTTGAAACACATTAAATAAATGACTATTCGCGAAACTGTTAAACACCAGATCGAAAATATTACGTAAAAGGTGGCATACACCATTTAGAGTCTGCTTTTAATCCGTCCAAGTGTTTCACTCGAAGTTCGTGAATGAAAGGAAATGTGGAATTGTTACAGTTTAGGTCGCTTAATTTACTGGTCCTTGAAAGGGCAGCGCAGAAACTTCCATTCTTCTGCGTAAAGACAGGAATGAAAATGGGAGGTTCTTACTGCTTGATATGTATGTACGGAAAATATTACTGGTGACATGAACGGCCAATGTGCCAGCTATGTAGTCTTAGCTTCCACCTTTTGAGAACTTTCTACTAAAGAACTGATCTACTCAGTGGCGGAGCTAGGGGTATTGGTCAGAGGGGGCGAGAATGGTCTGTAAGGGCGCTTTCGACGCTATCTAAGCGGAGCGCCACCACGGGTTGGCGCGGAGCGTACAAAATTTTTTGGAGTAAAGATACTCCCTAGATCGCCGGAAATGACCCTTTCCGGGCCTTGCTAATTTGCAGATAAACGA
>JAAAKB020000008.1:4205228-4215428 GCA_010014835.2 Apostichopus leukothele | reverse complement strand
AAGTAGATGATACCACTATTAAACTCTAACTTTGATATCTATGTGGATACTACTGTGTAACTGCTTCTTATTAACATTTAATATTGATGGAGCAGACTAATATATGTTTCTGGTTACGATGCCAAAGACTCAGTAACCTTTGCAATCCTGCTGGTGTGTGTGTGTGTGTGTGTGTGTGTGTATGTGATGGCCAGCCTGGAAACATGATATCTCAAGAAAGCACAAGTTGAGTCAATGACATGCTTGGAAGGTAGATGCCCCATGATGTGTAAATGTGCCATATTGTTAGTGGTTCCCATCTCATGCATACTGATGAGTACTGTACGTGGGGCTTAACAGGGCTTAATTAAATTCTTGTAATGGCAATATCTCTTCAATCGTATGTCCGATTAAGTTCATACTTAGTATGGTGATATGATAGGTATGTGATCAAATAATCAGAAAATTTGTTCTCATTATTATTCATGAATGGGCCCTATTGTTTGTGGTTCTCATATCATGAATATTAATGAGTGGGCCGGGCTGAACATAAAGTTCTTAAAATGTCAATATCTCTTGAGCTCATTCATATACATGAGTTGGTGTGGATTAATGGGAAAAAGTCAAAAACAGCTTGTAAACACAATATCTCATCAGCCACAAGTTGAATCAGTGTCATACTGGTAGATAGATGCTCCATGATTGAAATTGGTTGGTGTCAACAGGTGTCAAAGTTTGAAACCCTTTTAAATATGATAACTTCAAATTAAAGCTACAATAAATCTGTCAATTCTCCAATGTTATGATTTTCTTTTGGTAAACATAATTTGGTCAAATTCAGTTCAGTAAGTTTTATGAAGGGACTCCAAAGTCTTTAACAGAACATACAGTCATCCAGAAAAGTTCAAGGAAAGTTTATATGTAGTATTGCTTTAAGCACATTCAACTGGCCAGTTTAGCCAGTTTTATCCTCTGAGCTTCAAGTGGTCAACAGGTTATCTCAAATGGTTGCAAAATTGGCTCAAGGGGTCAAAATTGTTATGAATTGGCAATTTGTGTTGTGATTTATACCAGATGACATGTAGATTTTCAAAATATTTCATAGTGGATTTAAACAACATCTTTAGAGCTCTGTCTATATTAACAAATCTAAAGGGATTTATAAGCTCAAAATTGATAAGAGAAAATAACCTTTTATTCATATAATCTACAGTATTTGTCTACAGTATATTTCACAGGAATTGGGAATAAAACTTCCATACTGTAAATCCTTACCAGTGAATTAAATGGTTGATTGCTTGGTCAGTATGCTAACTGATACCTTTATATGTTGCCACATTAGTCAATAGATAATCCTCATTATTTTGGTGTGCACAAGTTCATGTACATATTGACATGTATGGGTTACCACACTATGAATATGTTTAGGCATCATAACCACTAAACATTTCGCTTGCTAAACTTTGTAAAAATTTGTTTTTAATACTGTGGAGTCTTGGAGACCAGATTCTGGCAGATTCAAAGGAGATATGCAGCTTTATTTGAAATGATTTACTGTTTGTAATATGTATCTTAAGTTATGTAATCACCTTGGTTATTTGTCTTCCACTCTTAATTAATGATTTATGTTTATTTTATTTTTAGTGGGACACAGCTGGACAAGAGAGATTCAGAACTATTACATCCAGCTACTACAGAGGTGCACATGGGATTATAGTCGTCTACGATGTAACAGATCAGGTAAATTAGCTATGAATGCTTTCCGTACTTTATTATGCACAAATCGTCAAATTGCTACTGTATACAACAAGTCCAATGAGATGAAATTCTGAGTCTTCAAAAACTGGTACACAATATTTGAGTTCTAGGTTATTCCCCGAGCATGAACAAAATGTGAATAAATTGTTACTGATCTTTCACTCTTTTCTTTCCAGGAATCTTTCAATAATGTGAAGCAGTGGTTACAAGAAATAGATCGTTATGCATCAGAAAATGTAAACAAATTGTTAGTCGGCAACAAATGTGACCTGACAACAAAAAAAGTGGTAGATTACACAACAGCAAAAGTAAGTATACTTTGGTATAATAGGGTGAAGCATAGCATAGTGTAGTATAGTATAGTTTAATATAGTACAGTATAACATAGTACAGCATAGTATAGTTTAATATAGTACAGTATAACATAGTACAGCATAGTATAGTTTAATATAGTACAGCATAACATAGCATAGTACAGTACAGTATAGTATTGTATAGTTAAATTAATTATATTCTCATAAAAAAAAATATGTGAAATGGTTTTAATACTGAACCCCACCTTGTTAAAATAGTATGATGTGTTTGCAGTTTGCAAAATGGTACAGAGTATTGATCCATAATTAATAACAATTGAGTAAACTAAGAAATTAGCGTGATAATTTTACTCAAAGATAACAAATAAGACAATTTTTTTTTCACTCAGACACACAATAAATGAACTCTGATTCAAATACAAACACCTATTGCTCACATTTTGAAATAAACCCTAAGCCAAATGAAATAATGTACTATATTGCAATGATATCATGATGAAATATAGACTCAATATACTGTTCTAAAGCAAAATTGAATGGATTCAACTCCCATCTTGAATTTCCATTAGCTTCATAAAATTATTCTAGAGTACAGTTAAGTACAGTAGGGATATTCTTATATACTGCCATAGTCAACTATAGTTCATATTGTTCTCATATGGCATTTCATTTTTATTTCATCCCAGTAATGACATACTGAGAATATTAGTATCCAGCATTCTTAGTTTGCAATCACAGCACTTGCTGTAAAACATACTGCTATTAATGCACACAATGTGTCTCAGTCACCTCCTGCTTTGACGACCAAATTCTCACTCGTGCAACATCTCTTATGACATTCTCACAGTTGAACAAACCGTCATTAACAGAGTAGCAGCACCTGTACTTCAACCACCTGTCACTGCTGCATGGTTAATTATCATGACTGGATATTGGAATTAAATTAACTGAAGTAACCATTTCCTGTAGTACATTTTAAGCTTGTCTACATATGAATACACAAGCCACTCGGGAGGGATTCTCAAATCATTTACCAATCTGACTGACCTAATTTTCTCCCAACATGTATTACAATCATTTTACATGTTACCAGCAAAAAGAGCAAACACCTGTTATATTATAATTATTTATGTTGCTATGCTTTAATACACTCACCAACGATCTGTGTGTGTCTTTGTGGTATTACACTTACTTTGTGTACATTTGATTTTCAATGAGCGTAATCCAGCAGGAAGTATAAAATAAAAACAAACAGCACTCTGGGACATTCTGCTAGCATTTGCCCATCAAGAACTTCACCTCAAGTTTAAGAGTGCTCAGTTGAATGGATTTCTTCTTTGAAATTGAATGCAAGTGCATGAATACGATTTTTATTTGAAGTAGTACCTTCAGAAAGAAGCAGAAAATTAAAGTACATGCAACACATATATTATAGGTGAAATAAGAAGGCTTAAGAGTTGGGCTTAAAGAATAAAATAGAACAATAATAATAATAACCATTGTAAAGTACAGGTGTTTGTGAAACAATTGATCTGTGTGGTTCAGTGTTAGAACCCGATATAGTACATTGACCTTGTCTTTCTGAGAAAGTGAAACTATGTCTAAGTTTGTCATCCTTAATTATCATTGGAAGTCGTTAACTGTATTGTAATAACAATTGTAGACTGTGGAAGTATACTTCCTAAGTTAAGGCAAAGTGCCCATTTTGAAAATTAATGATGTGCTGTACAAGATACCTTGTGACATACATTAATTAGTGCCATAATAGGAAACAACAAAATATGCCTTGCAACTGTTGATTGTGAGGGGTGTATAGAAAATATGTATCATCTTTCTATGTTTAAATGTAATGATTACACAGAAATGGAAAAAAACATTTTTGAACTTAGACTACTGTGATATTATAACACATTCACAGGGTAGTTTTGTAATATGTGTATGTAGCTATGTAATAAATGTCAAAGGACACAAGAACTGGGTACTTACTATCATTCCATTTGATGTAAAGTGATTTCCTATAGCGCATATAAGGTGTCTTTCCTAGAGACTATTGTTCTTGTAAACGTCCCTGATTGAACAACAATGGAACCAATGTAAAATGGCCTCAGTTTGTGAACCTTTGTCACATTTATATGCAACTAGTTTCTTCAAGATCAGTGTCACGACAGTTAGGGTCCTCTGATTTGGAAGGATGTCTGCATTTTCTGGCAATTTCCATGTTTTCTTACAATGTACTGGATTGTCCGTCAGTTGCGGATTAATCATTGAATAGTTTATTTAGCAGTGTTTACTGACAAGTGAATAGTTTTTGTACTCTTCGATGTCACTGACACACACTCTAAAATCTTGCCATTGTTTTCAAGTGAATAGTATTTGTACTCTTGGATGTTACTGACACACACTCTGTATCCTTGTTATTGTTTTCAGGAATACGCCGATCAGCTCGACATCCCATTCCTTGAAACCAGCGCCAAGAATGCTACCAACGTTGAGCAGGCCTTCATGACCATGGCAGCCGAAATAAAGAACCGAATGGGACCAAGCAGCGTACCGTCAGACAGCAATCGCGACAAAATTAACCCTGCCAGTACGGAAGTGTCCGGAGGGAAGTCCGGCTGCTGTTAATATATCAGAGTTAAAACAGAGAGAAAAAGAAAAGATAGATTTTCCAATCTGGAACAAACACTAACTTTCCTGAGGGTTATCTCTAACAAAAACAAAACAAAAAAAAGGTAAAAAAAAGTTAATCAGAAAGAATTTTGTGATCAGTCCAAAATTTCTCATCATCGTTTACTACTCATGGAATTGCAGTTTTGATCATCACGGGAGGATCAAGTGATCCTCAACTGCCGATTAACTGCTCTCCATCTCTGTCTCTGTCTCTCTCTCTCTCTCTTGATCTTTGCCTAGTCATGGTTTTTGGTTTCACTGAAGATGAATTGTTTGGCATTTCCTGTATTCTTGCCTAAGCAAATTTTAAGCAACTGATTGTTACAAAAAGCAAAAACGGAAAGAGAATTTCTTTTGGGCAGTCATTGAGGGATTGAGCTGAGCGTGAGTCCTTGGATTTGTTTCATTCGGAGCTCTGGAAATGTAAAACCGTGGATTTCATTCGTATCAAATAAAAAATGTGTAAGAAAAGTCAACAGTTGTAGATTTTAATACGTTGTTGCTGTAAATTTACTACGTTCAAAAATGGAAGAGTCCTAGTGTATTCTTGTTTCGAGATTTTTAGTCTGTCAACCAGTACCATTCCTTAGAAATAATGTGATAAAATAGTTTAATGGCTTGGATATCTATCTTGTACAGGTCTAAAAGCTAAAACAAAATAAAAATAAGAAACAAATCAAATGAAGGCATTTTCGTCGAGGGAAGTTGCTTTTAGGAAGTTCCTCCGTTATGCCGAAGGGTGTTCTGGGAGCTTGTTAGATTGTCCCTGGTGAGAATGCTTGAAAAGGAACATCAAGACAGGAGCGATTACTATCACTGCTGCTGTATTTTATCATCCATTGGTACTGAACACAGACCATCTGTGGTAGACAGAGAAATTCAAAGGATTGGGGCTTGAAGTGATTATTGGGCACGCATAGTTTTGTTCCATTTTAGTTTTCTTTTTAAAGAGTTTAGTATCCATCACCATCATCATCATCACCACCACCAAGGTGTTGAGCACACTGTACCACAAATTGAATGTACATAATAATATACGTAGAACACGTTTTCCAGTTTTTGTGTGTGGTTTGTGGTTAAAATAACAAAGATAGCAAGTGTACTACTCCCTTTTAAGAAAACTTGTTGCTTTGAGTGAAGTGGAATGTGGTTGTTCATCCTGGTGATTTGTGGGGATTGTCTGGAGGGTGGAGTGGGTAATGGACGGAGAGGAGATGTGTGAATCAGGGGCAAGACACCCAGATGGTAACCCAGAGCAGTTATCATGCGTAAGTCACATTAACTCCATTAATGTGACGTTACTAAACATTAATGTTCTATCAAAGACAGGTGCTGGTAATGCTTTGGTGTTAGAGATTTTATGTTTTGTCTTCATCTTCACCCTCCTCTCCCGTATCCGCGCCATGTTAATGATTTTGGCTAAATTAAATGATTGAATGGTACTGAATGTGGCCAGATTGGAGGTGCGCTACTCTTCTATTTCTAGCAAATTCCTTCTTCATTAGCACCATCTTTAAGATCTTATCACATCTTGTACATTTGTGAGACAAAACATTTTTACAAAGAACTTCAATGTTGTAATTTATGAGCTAAAAATTGACAACTTTTTGGGATATTTTCAGTAGTTTGTTCCTTATATAATTTTTTCCTTCTTTTCCCTTTCTTGTTTGTGTTCTCCATTAGTTGGTAGAAATTGCTGCATGCATAATGGGGGTATATATATTTCTGTAACAAGCTAGTAAGTGTAACTATTTTGATTAACTAACACACACACTGACACACACCCGCACACTCATGTGGAAATAAATCAAAATGACTAGGAGAGTAATCGCCCTGGCACGAGCCCTGCCAACTTTGTGTTAAATATTTAAAAAGGGTAATTTTTACATTTTGGTCTGTTTTGGTTTCTTTTCTCATTTTGTCAATATCATGTGAGGATATTGTAAAATGGGATTTTTTTTGTTAATGCTAATTTGGGTGGTTGTGCGGTGGGTGAGAAAATGTGTAAATGTTTGTAAACATGATCTAATTAATGTCACACTAAGGACCCTCAAGTCTCTTTTAAGAGGAAACTTAAATGTTTCGGAATTTCAAGGACAGAGGTAAATGACAATTGGTTTACTCTATGTGGTTCCCAATACAAAAAGAATGTTTGGAAGGATGGAAAATAATCAGCCATTTATAGGACATATAGATAGATATATATATAAACAATTATTTAAAGATAAACATTTGTACTCTCTGTTCCCTTATCTATCTTTTTCTTTGTGAATTGTTAATACCAAGTGGATTGCTATTTTAAATAGATCTATTTGATTTTGCTAGATCTTTGTTCAGCTACTTTGAAGAGAGGCGGATTTGTATAAAACTCATGGTTTACTCAGTACTTTATGAATATCTGCCGTATCCCAAAGAGAATGAGGAGGAAAATATAAGTCTCTCAGATTTAATTTGAATGTACACTGCATTGTTCTTCTCTCTGCTATTATAATCATAATAATAATAATAATGTGTCACTTTCTCATAAAGGGTACATAAAAAAAAAACTGTGATGACAGTCTTTTTTTTTGGTAATCAGAATGTTCATCTTACTCTGTTAGACATATCATTCCAAATATATTGCACAGCTTTGAGAGAATAGAATTTCATACACCTTAAGTGTTGATGATTCTAATGTGAACCCCCTGCCCCAACCCCACCTTCCCACACACCCCTGTGTGTCTCATAGTCTTAATCTGAAAATTATTGACCATACTCTCTTGTCATATTGTAAGATTAATATCCAAAATAATAAAGTTGGCCTCAGATCTTGAGATGTCTGTTTGCTTTTTTTGGAATAGAGATCTAAAACGACGTAGAATTCCATTCGGTTTCCATGTAATAGCTTACCATTGTGTTAGATTTATTTCATCCTCATCTGGCTGTGCACCTGGTTTCTACCATCACAATGGCTATATTAAAATTGATGCAAACTGATACTTCTTAATCTGTCTTCCAAACGTGCCTCGTCGTCATCGTGTGAGAATAATAAGGAGTAAAAGATACTTGCAGGGCAGGCTTGGCTAGCATTGTTTGTTAATGACGTTAAGAACATCATAGGTCTATTTACCTGCCTGACTTGGCTAGTGTAGACTGTGTTAGTACCAACTTGTATTCTCATGGTCAATTCTTAATACCGTATTAACTGAATTACCGATTAAATTTGAAAGTCTGGAAAAAGTAAAGATTCCAATGAAAATCTCCAATTAAAGGGGGCCTGATTAGTGATTATACATTTGAATAAATAAAATAAAAGGGAGAAGAACAAAGATTTTGTCAGGACAATACAATGTCTGCCTAGTGTTATAAGTTGATGATTTGTTCTGTGATTGAGTATTGTTGCACCCATTCTGCCTGTTCTGTGGCAAGTGAACCTTTGAAAGTAATTATGGTAATTTGTTGCTAATGGTGATGATTTTGTTAAGTATTACAATTATAATTGATACTTCAGAAGAAAGATGTACACAATATCTGCCATAGAGTGTCCTCTAAGACATGTATCTAATTTTCATTTAAATAAATTTCTCTCCTGCTATGAATTGGTTTAGCAGGCCTTGGAGCCACTGTTTGAGGTTCGCCGGCCCGGTCGATCCTTCGATATCCTCCGAATGAGGTTATACATTTTGTTGTGTCATGTGGTAAATGTGAAAGCAATATCTGTATCACCAATTCAAGGTAAAATAATGATTAACATTAACAAATAGTATCCTAAGTTTCCTTATTCAGTCTATAAAAGTCATTCATGTTTCATGAGTGAGGTGTCAACATTAGCCAAGTGATTTTTTTTTTTGGCTTTTACATGTATGTTCTTTTTAGTAATCACAGTGTTACTTTAGCGAGTTATTTTTCGGATGAAGATGAAAGAACAATGACATTGTTGTAAACCCTATTGTTCTAAGACAATTGTTTTTTTACATTGTTCTCCAAACAATGAGTTGTCCATCGGAGGTTCTACAATGTGAAATACAGTATAGGGGTATACATTTACAGATGTTGGTCCTACAGGTATGATGGTAAACTGCAAAAGATTTGGTGATCCAAGCACAAATTAATAGCTAAACAGGAAACTAAAATCATTGTAACATTTTATGGTGTGTGAATTGTGTTAGATGAATTAGATGCACCACATAGATGAGTTTTTGTTGTTGCACCAAAGCATATCTGAGTGTAGGATAAATAGGATTGTCTTATTTGTGGGATGACCTTTAGTGCCAGAGGTCACTTTTTTTTTCTATATGTATGATAAACTTGCACCTGTTGGGGGATGTTGTGTTTCAGTAAGTGGTTTCAATTTCTCTGATAGTTGTTGACTATAAAGTTTATTCAATTTCTGAGACTAGCTAATTTGACAGTACAGCTGAAAATGTGCTGAAATCATACTTGTCTTTGAGACTTATTTAAATTAGTACAAAAATTAAAAACTTTAAATTGGGTGTTCTTATGAGAAAAATTGCATGATTCTGTACAGTCTCTTGTGCATCATCTTCAATATAATTAACATTTTTATTTTACGCTGCACAGACGTAGTTTTGTTATAATACGGGGATTGAAGGGTATAGCAGCAATGCTAGATTAAATTGTTGTCTTTGGCAATCGGTAATTGTATCGCTGTATCATTATTATTATTATCGTTTTTTTTTTTTTTTTGGTTCTTAATTTTTTTTTTCATCTTCACTCTGCTATTATCCCAAAAAGTAATAAAAAGATTACTGCTATTCCTATCTTTTTGATGACATGTTTGTTTTTGTAGTCTTATATTGCACACATTTTGTGATCCATAGTAAACATATTCCATATGGGTATGTAATAGGTTATGATGATGTGGTGTTGCACCCCCCTCCCAATCCTCCCCCCTCCCAAACCTCCCTCCACCCCTTTCATTCCTCTACAAGTTTCATTCATTTCCAGAATCAAAACTTTATTAGGAAATAGGTCCCCCTTAGCCGAACTATCGCTACTCAATTGGGGAGTATCCAGTTGCTTTCATGCCTCTTCGTGTGGATTCAACATGTCATTCTCTCAGCGAACAGTGTGTATTCCTTCTCTTGTTCAAGTATTTGATAACTGGTAGAGCTGACGGTAACACTCTTGTCCGTCACATGAGGAAAGCTAGGTTGCAGTCTCTGGAACTGAATGCAATTTTCAACAACTCTAGACATAATTGCACTGCATACACAATAGTAAAAGGAAAAAGACCCGGGCGAGGGGGAGGGAGGGGGGCAATAACCATACGTAAACAAATAAGCAAGTAGAGAAGAACACTATATTTCTTTGCAGAAGTGTGATCAGCTTGTGAGTTTACGTTTATATGAAGATAATCTTAGTAAATCTCGCCATTATACAGGCTGTACAATATGTCCACTTTAAAGGGTGTGAAGACTCGCGCATAAAGAAACGTCTCATGCCGGTAATCTGACCTAGTTTCGAATGAGGTGTAACA
>JAAAKB020000008.1:4165951-4178503 GCA_010014835.2 Apostichopus leukothele | reverse complement strand
TGAACATAGATTTTCTCATAGATTCAGAGGAAGTTACTCTCGATTAGTTGGATTTTTCGTGTCATGGCCTCTTTAAACACATTATAGAGATAAACAAACACAAATTATATTTCCGTCTCCATACAAGGGCTCACGATTTTGTTCCGAACAGCTTGCCTTCTCAATCTTTCTGCTTTTCCTTGGTTACCTGCAATACAACAACACAACAACAAAGCTTCGTTTCTCGATAAACTGCAACGTCACATTGTGTGCCGTGTGCAGATACAACCGTTTCGGACTAATATGAATATGCATTATTTGTTGTCACAACAGATATGCGTTAAATTATTCCTAGTTACTACCACTTAATTTAAGCTGATTCCAATTATTTAGTCAGTTTTGAGCATTATTTTCCCAAATATTTTCTTATGAAATCTGCGTTTATAACCAACGAGAAAATTCCAGCTATAACCTTTGAAAAATATCGAAGGAATGTAAAAGAACGCACGCGTCTTCCTTGTTTACACTCTATCAGTGCCTCCTCCTAATATGAATATTCATATATACTGTACCTATTTCCGCAAAATGGCTTTGGTGCTAAGAATAGAACATGATAAGGTATATAGTACAGAGATTATTGCGGACAGCATCAGAGTCAGTGACTAAGCCTTGAGTCATCAGCTAGGATATACCTAACAAGTTTCAAAGGAAAATAACAGGGATTCCCACAGCGGAAGTGAAAAATCTTTACAGCAAACAACTTTTCGTTCTTTTAACGGAGTTTTTGCACTTACATTATAATTTTATAAGCGATTCATAAGTCGAAACTGAACGCCGTCTAAATGGTCATGTATCCCACTGTAACAATGCCTGCCGACGACTTTCACCAAAATCTGCCATCGGTAAGCGAAGTTTTGACGAGCATGGCGTCTGGAGTAATTGCATCTGATTCGGAGGTGAGTAATGGCTATATCATAGGTCAGGTAGAGGATTCCCCGTCTGATATATTTCTTAACCATTCTGCATCATGTGTATTGTGACAGGTATGACAGGAAGCTAGTTGAGTTTGGACTAGGCCTAGGCTAGCTGATTAGCCCTAACGATTTTCCTAGCCTAGACCTTAGGGCCTTAACTCCCTTTGCAAACCCTAAATTAATGTACCTCATACTACGCCGCTTAACTAGTTGAATTTTATAAGAAGCACGTCGCAGATACATCTCTTTAATTTAGGCCTGTTAATCCATCGGTATTTGGTATTCAGATGCAATTGGAGAAAGGGCTCGAAGGTTTCAATATCTTCAACTGCAATTTAAATTGAGGTTTCGAAATAGTCTAAAAAGATGCCGTTATCTTATGCTTTCCCGACCATTTGTATTAAATCGCTTAAACATAAAGCATATAATGTAACTACACATAAGTTTTATCAGAAGAGATCAGCACGATTTTGCTTTGAATAAAATTCATGGAACCTCGAATTCGAACAAAATAATTAAACAAGTCTTGTTACTCTTGCTGCATACATTTCGAATGTTTTCTTGATTTTTTGTTTATACATAGGCTAGCCTATATACGCGACAAAAACCACGCGTTCAGTCCAAACGCAATTCAATTGTGAAGCTCCTTTTAGTAGCAGGAAACGTTAAAAATACTCTCACAGTGAAGACTCCCATACAATTACCAGTTAGGCCTACACTACAGCTGTATGATAACTTATACAATACACGCACATACGTTATGTAGCAAGCACAGTACGTACAGTGTATGTGCTTCAGAACACTATAGAAATCACTTTCTGTACAGAGTAATACAAGTATAGTGCTTGTCCACGTTATTATGCCTAGGTACGTACACACATTGTGTTCTGTATTACTGTGTGTTGTTACCATGCAGGCTATATGACCTTTGCGTTGTTCAAATCATCCAAGCAAACATTGTACACGTATGCCATGCACTATGATCTGTTTCGGATTTTCTCATGACCTTTGACGGAAAAGAGAAAATAAATATTTGGTGAGGGAGAACTGCACCTTGCAGGTTCGAAGGAAATAGTGCAGACAAAAACATGACTTAGAAATGTTGCTTAGAAATGTTAGAAAGAAGAAACAATACTAGGCAGTTACATGTGACTCGAAAGCGAGGAATCAAGTAAATTTGGTTGGTAGAGTTTGTTCTTGTGATCTGTTTACTGAAGGTTGCCTTGGATAATATTCACAATGTTAGTCCTACACTACACTGGTACATGATTTTTAAAGTGGTTCTGGGTTGATCATTGTGAGTACTAAATGGTGCAATAAAGTAGAAGATGTTTGCTGAAAAGACTTTACTGGTTGTTGTCAGTAGAACTTAGATGTTCCTAACATTGTAACAAAATAATAAACATATATATAAAACAGCAAAAAAAAAGAGGCTCGAGAGAAACAGAGAAAGAAATAGAATATGTTTGAAAAATTAGATGTACCATGCTTGAGGTGGTCCAGTAGCCTACTAGCCTTATGAACTTTAGTGGAGTGGGAGGTTCTTTGCTTGGGCCATGTGGGCGGAGTCTATTTGCAAATTCTAACGTGTGGTTATTATGGGGGATGATAGTGTCTAAAAGTGCAATAGAGCCGTCGGTGGTAGACAAGTTGCAACAAGCCACTACATTTTATAAATACCAAAGTACAGGAAAGTTACATCATCACTTGCATTGATCAGTTTGGAATTAGAAAGTCGCATCGACTTCTCAACAAGATACCTCTAGAAGTAATTGTATTTGGGGAAAAATATTTCGTGAAATTTTTAACTGTCAAGGTATCATGTATTATCTTTCCTGGTCATTTTCGCAATGTAGAAATTTCCTTTGAAACTTTACAAGCAATCTGCTTTTAATTTTTTTTATTTTGATTAATAATGTCTCGATTTCAAGATTTGTCATTTCTGAACGATGGTTACAATATACAGCTTTGACTTAACAATTTGAGCTGTTGACTGATTTTCATATCGAGAGACGATGCTAAGGATCGTATTAAATTATTGAGGGCGCTGAATCATATTACAAAAGCGACACTGAAAATCGCTGATTTGTAACCTTCAAGACAGCTTGAAGGAAATAGTTCATTTTGGTGTGTTGCTTGTGACCTTAGTGGTTGTCGACGTGTGTAGCTCTACCTAGGAAGAAAAAGTAATAAAAAACCCTAATATGCAGGAAACGGACATTGGTTTAGTACACAGATCGATTTGTTCAACAGCACAGCATAACTGGTTTAACCGTTAGCGCTTCATTCTGTTCTTGTTTTCACAGAGATTTACCGGTTCGGAAGAATTAATGGATATATCAAGTGGTTACACCACCAGCGCTGTACATCATACCACACAGCATGCGATACCAACGTCTGTGATAACGCCTACCACATCTCTCGCGAATGGCTGGTTGGAAGCACAGAACAGCAACTTACACGGAGGCTTCGTACCGCCGCCAGTGTCATCATCAAGTGGTATGTACGCCATTCCAACTAGCGCCATAAGGAGCGTACCCCAGAGTCAACAACGTATGATTCCTGGCGCCAGACTCACTAAACAAGACTTGGATCTTCTGCGAATGTCACCTTCAAACAGCAGAAGAAGAATTCGAGATGATGAAGTAAGTATTAAACTGAAGCTTTAATTTGTTAAATAATCGTCATGATTTTGTGCCCTCTCATGGCTAGGGACTAGGTTGTCTATAGGCTTGGCCATGAATTTGCAACGGGCAATAGTCTTTATTATTAAGTATATTAACTAAAATGTAGAATGTACATATATATATCTAGGAGGCGGGTTGTTTGTACTACATAATTATATGAAAATCGAAAAATAGAAATGGCATTGTGCTAGTGATGTATCAAACGGCTGTTTGTAGATTTAGCTATTAGTACGGTATACTTTGTAAGTTGTCTACGTGAATGTGAAAGGCTAAGTTTAATCGCTCTGTTATGTCAATTAAAATATTTTGAGAACTGAAAGGCTGGATTATTAATGGCAAAGACCAAAGTAATTTCCTGCATATCCGTTTAATTTCTGCCCTAATTGAAGAGAGAGCGCTTTCAGTGTATAAAGGTCTGGCGCAATACAATCTCAATGATTATTCCACTGAGAGAGAAAAAAAGCCTAATTGAAAACGCTACAATGCAGATAACAGATTAAAGATTTAAAAAAAAGGGGGGGGGGGAGTGTTTGTTGATCATTCAATGATAACGAGTGGATGAAGCCAGTACCTCATAACCCCGTATTTTTTTTAAAATGTGTCCGCCTTTCCGGGAATAGTCAACAATTTGTGTCGGAAGTGACTTCACCCAGTAATTATTCTGTTTCAAACAATAAATACCCTGTGCTACTTCCACCGCCGCAAAAATGGTTCCTCTCAAGTCTTACCCAATTATTACGAGTATTTCATTGTTTAAATCAACATGGCAGAAAGACAATAGCCTACAAAATGGGGATGTGTAACAAAAAAACACTTTCTGCGAAGTTTCGTTGTTTGCTGCATTTGGCCTTCAAACTTTCTGTAGGTATACGGTAAACACGAAAAACAATTGTCGCAAAAAAGACCGCAGTAATAATAATTATAACAATAATTCTAAAGCGCAACAGATAAAAGATCGCCTGTGAATTCACTCCCACGTTATTGCATTCTTCCCGCCTAAACACAATGCAATACCCCTCACTTCCTTCTCTTTTCACTTGTTGTGTTTTCCGTTCCTCAAAGGGTAGTAACATTTAAAGCCGCTCATGACAATAGAGTCCGTTCACTTTGTAGTTTTCGAATAAAAGCTTCCATTGTGATTCTTCTTTGCCCTTTTTTTTTTTTTCTTTTCTTTATAACTTCGTTAGTAACTGAGTGTGATTTTTGACAGCTAATTGATAAAAACTTTTTTTGTTTTTCCTACTCTTTTCAGCTGGCACCAGACGAAAGAGTCAAAAGGAAACAGAGACGAGAGAGAAACAAATTGGCTGCCGCGAAATGCCGCCAACGACGTGTAGACCACACAAATGCTTTAGTGCAGGTACGGTGACCTTCCTCTTTACCCCCAACCCCACCCCCCCCCCAATCACTTAGTCTTCTGTTACTGCGCTTTTTAGGTTTCATGTACATGTGTATTTAGCCAACAGTGCAGCTCGAATTTGCTGAATCAACTAATTTTTTGCAGTGTTTTTTCAAACTCTTAAAAAGCCCCCTTTCATAAGATAGAAAAAAAAGTGACTAATTTGTTGTTATTGTAGCCAGAGATGATCTCATATGACAACAATAGCCTCCATTTTGTTTAATTTACCACAGTTCTTTTGATTGTATATATATATATTGAAAACAGTGCATTTTTCATTGGGGATTAAAATTCGTTTAGGTAATGTTTTTTTTCTCTTTTTGCCTTTTTGCAGGAAACCGAAGAATGGGAGTCAAAGAACACTACATTGGAACAGGAAATGGCTAAGTTACAACAGCAGAAAGAGCAGTTGGAGTTTATTCTGGAAGCTCACAAAGCGATGTGCAAGAAGAACAAAGAAACAGCCAACAACACCGTCGTCAGAGAAACACCAAGAGCAACACCCAAGAAAGTTGCACCCCTTACCACGCCGTCCACCGAGGTAGTCACCCCGACGAGTGCATTTAAGAGGGAGGTCTTTGAGGATTCCGTCTCCGCCGATTCGCTCTCATCTCCATCTTGTGGGAGGGAAGTCAAAAGAGAGAGCAGTTCCGATTTGTCCAGTCCTGAGGGCAACAGAACTATGATTGAGTTGTAAGTTGCAAGGCTAGGGGACTGATCCGCTGGATATTCGTGTATCTGTTTGAGCATATGAGTCTATGCTGTGGATGGAGAGTTAGGGTTTTCAGTTGCAGCTGCGATGGTGCACTCTATATCAAGACTTTTTACCTCATTAAGATAATGATTTGCGCCAAGAAACTACTCGGTGTGTTTCTTATTGATACTTGGTTGATATTGTTCCAAAGAAATTATGGTCGAGTGGTGGTTTGTGGGAATAATCGAAAAGGTGGAGGGACTCCATTTCGCTTGCACAGAAAATGTCTAAACAGTAAGAACCGCAAAGGAAGTGACCATTGAACAACATGTATGTGTTAATGTAATGATTGTGAAACACCATTACAATATCTTGCCATTCCCTCCCTACAAAAATTCCCTCCCCTCCCCTTCAATATCATGGCATCACCTTACAAAAAGAGTATTGTATTTTCTATAACTAGCTGACACGGTTGGTAAAAAAAGTAAATTTGTATACCTGATTTTGGCAAACTGTTGAGAAAAAGTAGAAACCATCGAATCTTCAAGGTCTAACCCAAACTAATCGAAATTTTATTGAAATTAAATGAAAATATACGCAAGTAATATTGCCTACAAGTTGTATGGATTGAATGACACCTTTTTTTTTCCTTCTTTTTTTCTCGGAAACTTTGCGAAAGTAAGTGAAAGATTTGTAAAAATGATAAATGTAGCATATTTGTGACAGTAGGTCAATTTCATGAGAGGTTCATAGCAAGGCTTTCAAAGAACTTTGGCTTCCAATTCCAGCGAACTTGTATTCAAAGAGTTTTTTCCTCGTTGTGTGTTTTTTTTTTGTAATAAAATGAAGGAGAAAAGTAAATGTATTAAAGTGAAAATAGAGAGAGAAAAAAAACGGATATTCGGCTTGAACACGGGTACGCCGATAAATCGTTTTAGAGAGAAAGTGGAAATAGAAGTTATAAACTTTCTGAATGTACAAGGAGGTCTGAAAGCTTAAAGAAGGAAATTGGAAATTAATGTAAGGATATTGCTGACTCATAGCCTTGGGGACTAGGTTGTGCATGGTTATGTCCGATGGAGGGCGGGCATTCCGGTTGCTGCCGTAAATGGAATGTATAACAGACTTATACCCGCTGCAGGGTGTCAAGGCGGCTGCCTCACCGACGAGGCGTATAGTTATGGTCGCAATATCCCTAATGGTTGTTTCCTTTTACCCTACCTTTATTATTACCATTATTATTATTATTATTATTATACTCAGTGCAATATAATTAAATATATGTCAGGAAAGTGTAATATCTGCAAGTTATTAAGTTGTAATGTAATTTATTTGTCTCTGACATCTTTGTTTTGTACATTTTGGTTTTTTTGAGTTTCGTTATTAAACGATGATGACACCAGAGAGAGAGAGAATAGAGAGATAGAGGGAAAAACGAGAAACAGTAATTAGTTTTTTAGATTTTAAAAGTTGGTCATAATGGTTGGTTAATTGTTAATTGGATATGTTTTTAAGTTTATAATTAAATTAAAGTTGTGGTCATAGGATCAACTGAACAAGGAAGCGTTGTACTCAGTTACACGATTCACATGAGGACTTTGCAAATATTTTTTCCAAGAAGAAAAAAAAGGAGAGAAAAGAAAGAAGTCTGACGTTTGGAACGCTATGAGTCTCCTATACTCATCATATTATATATTCTTGGGATTGAAATGATAATGTAAATTTCGGTACTTGCCGTGCCGTTGTTTTAAGTATCTATTTATTTATAGATTTTGCCCTTTTTTTTAATCTTCTTCTTCTTATATATCATCGTGTCAGATGGCTACGTAATCAATGTAATCGTTAAAATTTTATGCAACATCGCTTCATTTCACTGCCAGTTCGTGTAAATTGTTTGAGATGTGTGTATAGAGTGTAATTCTTATCGTCACATGTTACGTAATACCATGTTACGTAATATCATTAAAATATAATTGTTAAAGAATGAAGAAGTCTCGCAGGGACGGTCAGGTGCTGACTGTGTCGTTAAATGAAATAAAAATTTGCCAATTTACATCTTGTTTTGACTTTCGTGATTTAATTTATCTTTCAAGCAGCTTCATGCGGTTTGGAGTAATGAGATGGGACGGGGGAATTAGGGGGTTTCAGGGGGGGGGGGGTTCAGAGGGGCTACAAACACTGGACCCTGCTTGGGTCTATTAGGCGGTTGGGAAAATATGGGATAAAGTAAGATGTGAAATTGAGACCGTTCTTTTGTTCTCAGGAATCTGTTAGGGTCTCATGCAGATTGCAACAGAGCAGTCTTATATGTAATATGCCGTGCATTGCTTTTATTCATCGAAACGGCACATTGCATGAATGTAAAAATTACAAAGATTTTGTTTAATCGACTGGTAGTTGGAAAAAATGTTGGAACCAACCCCTGCAGGTTTCCTGTACACTGGGGTGGGGGGGGGTGGGGCATGATTGGATGATCCGCCTAGCTGTTGCTATATACACCTCTGGTTTTAGTGTATACGCTTGGCGTGACTATTATATGCGGACAAATCATTCATTCCACAAGGTGTTTTTGAATTGTTATAGCTAATAACCTGAGTATACCGCAGCTCATGGTGTGTTGCCTGAAAAGCCTATTTTGAAACCAATCTAGAAGTTTCGCAACACGGCGCATACCTCTACGATGATCTTTCTGCATTCGACTATTCAAGTAAAAATATCACGTTTTACCCCTGAATTTCGCAACCCCACCGCATTGCCGGCCTGTACCAAGCATAAACCACCTGTGTCGAGTTTAAATAGTTTCAAGATGACACATAACAGTCAATTACCAAACAATGTATTTTCACAATACTTTGCCTATTCAATGTCATTTATAAAATACAGTATTTCCTTTTCACAGAAGAAGAAAAAAAACGATACGGTGCATATACAAAACAAAACAACATATAAAACAGTTTAAAATAAGGGAACTCCGCTCCAGTTCTTCCAAGTATTAAGCAATCCGATAATATAAACGGACTACAAAAATGTCTTTTTGTTAAACATTTAGGCTTCTTTCACAACTTTCACTTTACAACATATTCGACATAGTATTCAATTAATAATTCCAAAAATACCAACGTAAATCGATGTTAGCTGTTCTTGCCAAAACAAGCTGAGTTCAAATCCTATGGAATTTTCGTCGAGTTGTATACTAGTCTTGTTGGATACTTTTCGCCAACACATGTAACATTCTCAAATAATTGGACAACACTCATTATAAGAGACTTATATCTTATTAAGATTTAGCTGTTTCGATCGTTAGAGTTATAAACGACCGACAGTGGCATGCACAGGAGTTCAAAGATGGGAAGGTGGGGAATCCCCTCCCCCTTCCCCGACTGACTTACGCATGGGCCTGAAAGGGATATAGTGGCGAATCAAGGGATTCCATAAGGAAGGGTGCAGCCTTGGGCTCATTGAGGCGGACTCCCTTGTATCGGGTCTGGGGGCTCCTCCCCCGATAAAAATTCAAGGTCAAAGTTTAGACCAAAAAAAACAAAAATCAAGTTTTAGACGTCAAAGTGTGCATTCTGAGGCTTAATTAGACTATATAAATTATGTCTATATAATATATATTGCTAAATGCAAGGTTGTGCTTATAAAGTACTTGAGTGAGGTTCAATATTGGAGAGGGTGTATTGTACAGCCGTAGTAGTTGTCTAAGTTTCCCCGGCTGAATGTGCAAAAATTCCACGACTGACGATGGGAGGGAGAGCCCTCCCCCCCCCCCTGTAAAACCGTTAAGTTCGATGCAGACAATTTTGTATCCCACAAAATTTTATTTTATTTAACAACTGTAATGTTTTCTCTTTCATGCTTCTTTGCAAACTGTTTCAGGTTTCATACATAATTAATGATTTTTTTCCAGACAGCTAATCTCTCGCTTATAGTGATGCAATACCTTGCTTGTATAGACTGAGACTCCAATCATACTATTCAGTATATTAATTATCAACTGGTTTAGGTCATCGTACAGCTAAAAGTAATTTCTTGCAGTTTCTGATCGTCCAAATTTCAAGGTCAGCGGACAAATATGAACGATATTGTCCTACTAACTCTAATGGGCATATAGGAAATAATGAAAATAGCTGCAACTACCATCAAAATCCATCAAAGATTGACCATTTAACAAGTCTTTTCTCGATTCAAGTTTTACTATGAATAAACATTAGCTAATTATGCACACTGATGATGTACAGGGATTGACTGGCCTAATTTTTTTTTTTTATGTTATCCCTTCGTTTTTAAAACCTTCTTCACAAGGACACTGAACACAGGTTTGTGGCCTCAAGCGATTTTGCTTTTTGGAATATATTGTCTTCTATGAAAAGAGGGACATCACAATATTCAAATGATATATTTGGGCTTGTAATTTGGGGTTAACTTGGGGTTGATATTTTGATGAGCGCAACACTCTACGCCATCGATTCCCAGATTTAACAAAACTTCAAGAAATGTATATCTTGGAAACGAAAAGAGCTTTTCGAAAATTGTTAACGGAGTTTAAATGAGATTATCGCACACAACAAAATGTAATGAATATGTGGCAAATAGGCTAGGTGTCCGTAGTACTTTAAATACCAGATTATGCATGGGAGGCTGCTAAGTTAAACGCACGTAAATAGGACATGGAGGTTCAATGAGGGGGAAATGTTTCTGTGGGGCAGTAAATGCAGGGAGTTGTTATGGAAAAATGTTTGCTGCAAGTTTGTACATGAGTGGCCCTGCACGATTAGACTCGCTAGCATATTTGAATTCACTACGGATGACCTTTGAACACACTAATAGCTTATACAACAGAAGCCACTATTCATTTCGGATTTCCAAGTAAAGTGGCATACAGCTGTTCCTCTAGCTACACACGTGATGATGCTGAAATACCTGCTAGCTTTTGAATGTGAAACAAAATATAAAATCTGACGAAAAGATCTATATATAATGACTATATATTAGGCAAGCAAATTCTGAGAAATCGTAGAAATGGAAAAAACAAAAACAAATGAAAAAAACCAGCAATTGGAATGTATATATGTGTGGATCGTTTTCTGGTTGCATTCATTATGTGCAACACACCATAGCCATGGTCGCTTGCTATATATAGCCTATACTGATCCTTGCGCAACCAATCCAATCATTACACCATATTGGCTTCACGGGTCATTCTCCTATAGCCAATCATTTAATTTATTGTTGAACTCATTTAAATCCAATTTTAAGAAAAGATTATAACAAGATTTTTCAACAAGATGTGATAACAACAAAGACCAACAAAATCAGTTAATAACGATAATTCAGTTAATCCAGGATAACAACTCCCTGGTTAATCCCATACACTGTAAAAAATGGTTGGGCAAATATTTTACCAAAAAATGTATCCGCAAGCAACTTTTCATGACGTTTTGCTCAATAAATAATAAAATGCAGGCAATCTTGACCAATATATCACTTTTTGGCAATCAAAATTAGCCAAAGTGGCGTAATTTTACATGTTTTGGGGGCAAATCTTTACCCAACTTTGGTTGGATACATAAGTTTAACGAGCGTGGATAAAATATTTGCCCAAAATTTGTTTAGAGTGTATAAGGATATTAGACTGTTTATTCTCGTTCTATAGGTACCGTACGTTATCTAATGGAGTTAATGCTTAGAATAAAACTGTATTTAATAATAAAATGAAGGAAAACGACGCCTTTGATTGATTTTGCCAAAATTCAGTGAAGACTATATACACCATGCTCATGGCGCTTTGAAAATTTGTGAACTCAACGACTATTATCTTGTGCATAGCTAAGTGGCGTGCTATTTCAGATGTATAGGCCTATATATACTGACAGGGTTACAGTTGTAGGTATTGGCAATAAGCGTATATAACAAGCATATAAGTCACAAAGTGATATCGAGAGATGTACGTTATAGTATACAAACTCGGGTGATTGAAAGTCATTTTTTCTATTCATAGAATAATTGTTATAAATTGTTTATTCCATCATGATCGTTATTGATCATTATTATTGATTATCGTTTTTAATCATTATTACATCATGATCGTGTTCGTATACTTAGGCTATATGAAAATGCTGTAGCCTATATAGAAATCATTTCAAAGAGGAAATTGTATCACTTCAAGCGATACTTTGGGCACATATATATGCTTTGGCGTGAAGTCAGGTATATGGTAACGGATGTAACGCAATCGAACCGGTAAATATTGACGTAATGTTTTGTAATAGATCAGGCTTGTAGTTGCTATTCTTTGATATATTTTGTTTATTTTTGAAAATACCAGTGTTCACATGATCTTTATTCATAATGTATTGTTTAAATACTTCGTCAAAACCGAAAGAAGCCTTCGGGTTCTTGGAACTGTTTAGTAACCTCGCCCCGACCTTATAAAAAGACATGGTACCGTATAGCCTATATATATTATATACCTATCAGTTATAGGCCTACATGTATATTTTGCAACATCCTAACTGTCAAGGACACATATAAGGTCTGATAAGAAAGAGAGTGTGAACAATTCTTGTCTTGTGAAAAATTCTTGTCTTGTGACAAAATGAAATTCATGGAATCATGCAGGTTATATATATAAATAGGCAGTTCAAAGTTTCCGGAATAAATCTCCGCCGAATATTTCTTCACCTTAGAAAATTCCCGGCGACTTGTTGAGGTGTAAACTTTATAAGCGTTTCGTTTCCTCTTTAGGAGCAGTTTGAAGCAGGGAGCTGGCATTTAAAGCGAATCTTATTTCAAAGCCAAGTTTGTAAGTCCAAGGGG
>JAAAKB020000008.1:4150519-4165851 GCA_010014835.2 Apostichopus leukothele | reverse complement strand
CGATCGTGCATTAATCATGTGAGTAACGCACGCTAGACCGTTGATTAACCCCTTATTTCTCACTTGATAAAATACATGTTTGCCTGTCCCTTGGATGATGTAGAATTTTGTGGTCTAAGCTGTGCTCAGTTTTTATGGCAATGGTGTGTTTTATCTTTATTCTTTGACTAATAATTTGATTCAGATTAGTATCAACAAGCCTTAAAAGCTTTGTTTTAAAATGAATCAAAAAGGTCAAGACAAAAGGATATATATATATTGTAGCGTTTCATTCCTTAACAACATGCTGAGAAGGGGTTCTGAATTTTCCAGAATATCCATTAAAAAGTAAATATGACAGTGCAGATATTGACCAATTTAATACATTTTTCTCTCATTATATATTTCTTACCTGTTTTATCTTGTTTTTCACAGGATGCTGGCAATGTCAGTCAACGTAAGGAACAGCAAGTTTTAACCAACAAGGACTATTGGCCACAGCCTGGACTGAACATCCAGTGCGGCAAGCTCACTAGCCATGGCTGATGACTTGCTGTATCCAGGGGCCATTGTCAAAGACAGATGGAAAGTGGTAGGTAGTCAAGGACTTCTGTCGGAAAACCAAGAAACTCTGCCAGTTTATAGATCCCTGACGTGGGTGTGTCCGTCAGTTTGTAGTTCCTACCAGGGGGGTAGGAAGCTTCCAAAAAGTTGGGGGACACTACATCAGAGGGGCACTTTCTCATTCCACAACCACCACTCGTTATACTATAAACCGATACACACCAGCCATAGCACTTAAATATGTATGATGTGTTAGTATGCTATCAATACTATTATGGTGCGCTGCAACATTGATTTTATATTTATTGAGATTGTTTATTTTTAACCGTGCTACAAAAAGATACGGGATGCCATTTTGAAAATAGCATGTAATGACTTAAAATAAATAATTAAAATAAAATATTAAAATTAACAAAGGCTGAACATATCCAAAAGACAGTTCTTCATCAAAGGGGCACATTTTATTTGCCAGTAGGGCACATTTGCTATTTTGGAAAAAAGTGGTAGGGCACGTGCCCCAGGGCACTGGGGGCACATTCCCCCAGTGTTCCCCCCGGCTCCTACCCCCCTGTCTTGACCTTTGCTCCAAGCCAATATTTCTTTCTGGTCCTTTGACATTCATTGATATCTGCGATATTATATGGGAATATGTTTCTGTTCTATTTGTACTGTTATCATTGTATATATAATCCATTCAGCCTCTGAAGAAGATCCTGCTAGGATCGAACGTCAGGCACTCTTACTTGTCACATTCTCTTACACAGGCTCTTTAGTGGATAAGCAGTTTGCTAACAGTTTTGTTTTATTTTGATTGTATAATCTTTTACAGATTGTTTTGCACTGACGAAGGTACCATTTTCCTTCATTAACATGAAAGTTGTGTGCGCTGTGAAAAAAAGGGGCTGTTTGAAGGCCAACATGGCCGGCCAACATGGACTCGTTAATTTAATACTATGTGCGTCCAACACAAGCTTGTTCCAAAATAATATTTTAAATCAGCTTTGATCTTATTTATTTGGTACCTCATTAATTAGTTATTGATCTTTTTTTTTCCTTTTTCCTTTTCTTTCACAACGTCGTGCAGCAGCGTAACTCAGGATCGTGTTGGCAATATTTTCAATGATTTAGGATGATTATTCAACTAGATTTGTTACACTTTGTAAAATTGTTTGGTTTATTTAGAATTGGTTAATATCTTTCATGACTACATTACTAGTTTATTGCAGAAAACATGTTTTGACAGCATCTTCTTGTTTTTTACACTTCCTGGAATATCTATTTGGCATGTTATTCATTAATGTTGGGATGATTTTTGTGTTCACTAGTAAATTAAAAGGAGGCAGTCTTAAAACTATGCTCGTAACTATGCTAAAAAATTGATCATCAAATGACCTTTGGTGTTCACTCTTCAATCCCACTATGCATCTTCAGCTAACAACTTTCAAGTACAGTTAACACTTTGAACACAGTTAACATAGCTAGTACTTTCAAGCTGATTTAAAACCCTCTTCTAGTATTATTTATAAGGATACAACAACTGCAGATGTTTCTTCAAAGCCTTTTCTGTTTTTGGAACACATCGGATACTCTATTGGACTGGCGATCATCGTCTTTCAAAAATGTATCAAGCTTTTGTTTTATCTGTCATGCAGTGTTGTGATTGGCCCATTTTATCTTGTGTATTTATTAACATTGTTGTTATGATTGGTTTATTGTGGATGGACGGATCACCTAAAATATCATATTCCTATCTTATATATGTAATATATATGTAATCTGTTGAATTTTTCACCTTCAATATTGTTTCAGTTTACTGAATGCTGAGTAAAGTGTGGTTAAAAATTAATTAATTCAATTAAATTGATAAATTAGCTTATATAATGTGCTATTAATGTTCAATTCTTTAAAATAAACAATTGTTTTAATACATCCAATCAGTTATTTATTCTTGCAAGGCTGGTGCTTGTCAACACCTCACCTTACCTCAATTCTCTCCGTGCCAGTAGTCGGAAAAGGCCATGCTTGTTAACACTCTCGACACAAATTAATATTTTTGAAGCAAAATGCTCACAATGGAGTTTTACTTTGTAAATTTCATTTAAAAAAACAAGGCCTGTTAGTTTTAAAAACTGTCTATAATTCATAAGGCCTATCAAACTTTCATATTAAGCCTAGCTGTGTACATTGCATGTAAAATATCAGGGAATAAAGTAAGTGTGTTTTACCGACGCTAATAATGACTTGCGGCATGTTGCTAATTAAACTATTTTTTCTTTTGTTTCCGGTGTTGTTCGAGTTAATCTTCTGCCGAGTTGGAATATTTTTGTGTAATAGTATCGAAGAAACAAATGTTAAAGCTGTGTTTTTGCATTGGTTTGGCATGTCTTGGATTTAATATTCAGATCAGCTCATTTCATAATCTGAGAAAATGGGATACCCCCACAATATGACCTGGCAGTTCTGAGATATTGACTAAACCATTGGCATGCGCAAAGCGGGGGAGGAGGTAGATGGAGGTACCCCCAACCACCCATATCGAGTAAAATGGTCAATTGGGTTATTGTTTGCATTCAGCCGGGGAGGAATGAGACCACCACTACGGGTGAAGCCTTCCCTCTCTTTTTTCTTCAACCTGACAGAAAGTATTTATTAACACAACTTTGCATTTAGATCCACTTATATAGAACTTCATTAATAATCTTAATATGCCTCAATGCACCACATGACTTTTGAGGTACTAGTTTCTTTGTTTTTCTCTGTGGGAGGAGCCCCAGACACCCCCCCCCCCCCCTCATTTTAAGTTGGTTTCAAAACACCAGGGCAGTCCCCCTCTTTTTTAAAAACCTTCATTTTTCTTGGACCCCTTGCTTTAGGTTCAAATCCCAACCCTAATTAGTCAAGAACATTTGGAATAAGGCCCTCCCACCTTTGACGTCCTGCGCATGCCACTGGACTAAACGATTTATGTGGTAAAATATCACAACAATTTGAGTACACTCAATGTCTGCGTTCATCTTGCAGAAAAGTTCTGTTTCCCACAAATTTAAAAGTAACGGTTTAGTCTTTACTTGTGAACCTTTTGAAGTTTAAAGGTCATCAGTGTTGATGACTTGATTGATATGCTAGATGGTCAAATAACAGTCACTGGTGCTCGGATTTCAACAAGCACTTTATGGTCACCCTCAAAGCAATCAGTTTGCTTGATTGAGACATGTCTACGTCAAATTGAACCCTCCTCCTCTTATATCTGGAAATATATAACAATATTAATAATCAGAGACTCTAGGAAGGTACTTCAAAAATCGTCAAGCAGGTTTTTAGCGTCCTTTAAGGATGGATTATCTTTAAATCCTACATTTCCATCCTGATGGGATTTTTATCATAAATCCTGATGGGATTACCATAAAATATCCTGATGGGATTTTCATCTTATATTTAAATGGGATTTCCATCAAATATCTTGAGGGGATTTTTATCATAAATCCTGATGGGATTACCATCAAATATCCTGATGGGATTTTCATCATATATTTTGATGGGATTTTCATGGACTAAAAGAAAAACTGGCTTTGTTCTTTGGTAGGCCCTACCTTACCCTTAATTTTAATAGGTTAGTGTGCTATGGCTAGATTGTTGCAAAGTTTATGCATCTAAATGCTACAACCCAATCTTCCCATTCATGTCAATAGGATATAGTTAATTTTCTGTTTATCAATATACCGGCTATATGAATTAACTGTCCACCTAGACATGAATGCATTTAATAATGACGTAAAAAAACAGCAATATTTGGTGTAACCTACAAAGAGTTCGGTCTTTTACCTATTTATGGCAATAAAAATTTTGGTGTATTTTGTCTTGTGTTTTTAGACTTTTTTATTTACTAGGTTTATTAAGGAATGTTTTTTCTTCTTTTTTTAACTCTCCATTTACATTTGTCAACGGAGAAAGAATAGAAGTGGGAGAGAACTTACCCAAGTGGTATTTATAATACTTTTTTAAGACAGAAAAACATATACCAGATTTTGATGATAAACATGGTATCGTTTTTTGATCATGTTATTTCTGAAATTATTAGAACCCTAAGTTAGCAAAATTGGTTTCCGTACATGCTAGGAGGCAGCATCGATACTATCCAATCTATAAGGATGAAACATGTAAGTAATAAAGCCACATGATATTGAAATATATTGAATTTTAACAATTGATTTTGATGTTTGACAATACATTGAAAAAACAAGTGTTATTTTTTTTATTAAAGAGACTAATATGAAAACAAAACCAAATATTTTTCAAGTGCCTTAAGTTTGTGATCTCATGGCAGTATTTTATTTTAATGTGATAGACAGGCATTTATTTTGTAAGATTTACATAAATTTTAATTATTAACAATTCAACTGAATTTATAGTTATATAGAATCGACAAAATGGAATCAGAAGTTGAAGAAAAACATCAAATAGTAGATCAAAACACACTTATATCTTATCCTTCTCCCTTCCACTCACATTGCAAGATACAACAAACATCAATAATGCTTCTTCACAAGCATAGGCAGAGGAGATAAAAAATAATGAGATAAAAAAAAATGGCTTTGGTAACAAGAGAACTTACTCTGAAATATAATGTTTAACATATTCCTGAGTGCATATATATTTACACTACCTTGCCAAAAAAAAATAAAAAATTAACAATTGGTAACTTAAAGAGAAGAGGGTTGGTTGACACCACCAACTCTTGTATGGTAAGCTAATGTGTAGAGGTGTAACTCAACATACCCTTATGAGCAACTACCAAATCACCTGGCAAATCAATACAACGCAGTACACAGAGACTCGGTCATATCCAAACTGGAACAACCCCCTCTAGATTAAAAACCGCAAAATGTATTAACAATGTTCCTTTTATACAAAGGTAGAGACCACTAATAACACAGTCACCTGCCAATGGTTCTATCCTTACCCATCCCTGCCCCCCCCCACCTCCCCCTCTCTCTGCCTCCACTCAACAAAAAGAATTGAAAGAAGAAGAAAGGAAAAGACAAATTGAGGTACCAACAGACCTCCTACTACGTAACGACCACTAAAGACTATACAAAATATATACAGAAAACATTGAAGACATGCAAAATGAGAAAATAACCAAAGTAATACAATCCCATCTCTGATTGCTAGCAGAGTCCAACGACTGAGATTGTGAATCAAGAATTCATGTATAGATGGGGGCATATATCTAAAAGGTTGAATCAATCCTCACTAGAGCCAATAAAATGGTCCCTTCTTGATGCACATGGTAAGTTATTCAAACCCTTGCCACCAAAGAACCCTACTATACCCTGTCTTTCATCTGTGACACCCTGAGTTGAATCTTGCTACACCACAAATTTCACCTCATCAAATTTTTTTTTTGGTAACAAAATTGGAAATAAGACTCATCAAATGAGATGAGATCAGGTATAGTCTTCTGAGTGAATGACAGCTTACGTTCGATGACAGTATAACAAAAACTTTGACGCCCTGTCCCCCCCCCCCATCTGTTCCCTACCACCCATTGTTCACCAAAAGCCTCTCAGCTCAGCCTACCTTCCAGAATTTCTACTACATACCTATATTCTAAATGAATCTCTCCTCCAACCTCATTCTTCTTTCCCTAACCACTATAATACACATCCAAATATCTCTACTTTTTCATTGTTCCATTTCATTGTTACGGTAACACCTAAGAATGTTTCACCAACAAGTTGATACCATTTTTCAAAGACTCTATAAAATTGTAACCACAGACAACAGACGGATAAATTAAAAAACTAAAAATTTGTGGCCTATTTCTTATAATTCTTTGGTTACAAAACTGGACTAGTGAAGCTAACGAACCCAATATTGAATAGCATAACAATTTACTGAAACCAATCCATGGCTGCTATCCTAGAAACTGTATACAGCCCATTCTTGGGCACAAGTGCGCAGCAGCCCTGGTTACACTGCTAGTTAATTAAATTATACAATCTTGTTGCAACTTCCAAATTCATGAACATTTAAGAAGTGCTTTGTCCCATAAAAATGAAATAAACACCGCTGTTAAATCTTACTCGTCTAACAGTCTGTCATTATCTTCTGATGAGGCTACTTGGTTACTGACAAGAAAAACTGCAGCCCAGAAGTATGTGTCATAAATATGCTAGGTCTATAAGTTTATCTTCTAATTAAAAAATTTGAATGTGTAATTCTGTTTTACAATTCCCCTGACTCATGGCAAATAGTTGCAGAGGATTCTAGAGGAGGCAGTTGATAAGAAATATTGATTGTTATTCAAGCCATGTAATACAATAAATCATCTATAATACATTTCAGTGTAAGATAATGCCCCTAAACACCGACTTTAATATCTCAATAGCTTATAATAGCCTACAAACTACAAACATCCCATACAGATTAATATAGTCTGCACTTTGGAGTTACCAACTTATAATAGCCTACATAAGGTTGACTACCAACAGCAAAAATAGTTTGTGATAGCCTAGACATGAATAAACTTACTACAAACATTCCAAATAGCTTGTAATAGCCTGCAGGTTATAGTGACTACCGGTCGCCCAAATACCTTCTAATAATCTCAGTGTAGGGTTATTGCATGGGCAATATAAAGCCACAGCCCCGCACATAGACCAAATTTCCTGCAAATTGACATGAGGCTTCAAGTATCGGGCAGATAGATTCACACATGTGTCGAGTGTATGTATCGTTCATTCCCGACCACCCACGCCAGCGCAAACACTTTCACCTCTGGTTACTTCCTGTCACAATTAACAGAGGTACTAGAAATACAACATAACAGCACTTTGGGGGGTGAGGGTGGGGTGACCGACCACGCTGGATAAATAACCTCGCATACAGATGCTCACAAAAGTCACAGATCACTGAATTGGATTTGACATAAGACATCGACTTTCAGGACATCATTTTGATGTCTTTGCATAAAATGAATCCAAACAATTTATGGCCCATGGCCCGGCATAATCTTAATCCGCGGGCCTGACTATCCTAGGAGATAGTGACTAACATTGTGATATAAGATTGCACACATGAATGGACCTCCAGTAGTGCAAAAAAACAATAGAATTGTATTACATTTAGTCCTCTGCAACCCAAATATAAACTAAAAAGCCTGCAGAGCAGAGCCTACCAGCAGCAGTCATAGCCTGCACGATAATGATTACCCGCATTCAGGATGATTTAATAAAACCAAATTATGATTGGCAAAGCAGCTTAAAACGGTTTGTAATAGCCTCCTAATACAAGAGTATAAATACCTGTACGGTAAAGAGCTGGTACTCTGTATCAATAGAGAATACATACTGTAGGTATATATGCATTCTTCTCTGTGATCAAAGGTCGGCCTGGTGAAATACAGGCGGAAATGAAAGCCTAAATATCAATAAACAAGTAACTTTATCAGCAATGGGAAAATGACTGACTGATTTAAAAATGACATTTCCTTCTTTTCCAGCAGTGATATTAAAATCGCAAATCTTTTCTGTTCTTCATGCAAACTTCTACATAGTTTGAACATGCACACACACACATATATATAGCTCTCTTGTTTTAAATGTTTTTTTTATGGATATTACTGGTGTGAAGGCTAGGTTCATGGTGCTACAGCAATTCCATTGGTAGGCTAGATAATGTTAATAACAATGAGAGCTGACACAGATCCAATGGCTAATCCAAGCACCAAGAAGAATGACATTATGGCTCCTGCTGTTTCCTGATGTTCCGGTTCTACCAATCTGAAACCAAAGAAATAGTAAAAACATAAAAATAAAAAAAAATAAAAAAAAGAAGGATTTCTCTAGGTTGCAATTAAAAACCAAATTTTGCTTTATAACAAAAACATTCACTCAAGAAAGTGAATGAAATATTATGCTCTTATTTTAAGAACCTACATCACGCTGGTTTCTCTTCATTCAAAATTGTCTAATTAGCTGAGTTTAAGCCAAGAGAGCTGGTTAGATAAGTTCAGCCACTTTACCAGGCTAGGCTATGTATTTGCCTGCTATGAAAGTGTGGTAGGCTACGATAAAGCATTGATGTATGCTTTCACGAGCATCAGATTTCCTGATGATATAAAATGTCTCCACTGACTTCCCCTACATTGATTGATGTCTCTTTTAAAAATTGTGCAATAACTCTGAGCAATTTATCTTTCGATGCTAATCGTACAAAAATGTCCTCTTTTTCTGATTTATATGCATGAATATCATGATTAGGTCCAGAGATAATTAAATGCCATGGTAGATATTTTACAGAGATATATAAAGCTTCTATATTACTCTGGATAAATGTTTGATGGAATTTCCCAGAAAGTACAAATTACATTTCCAATTTGATTTATGCATGTGATTAATACTATCACAAAAATGTGTCTGGGCAACAGACCTTCCTTGCTCTCAAACAATAGTTTCTTTTCCCACCATTCAATCTCATAGTCTCATTATCTCCAAGAAGGGAATGATTTAAATCAAGACCACTCCCTTTCTCCATATCTAGCCCTTTCCACCTACCCTTCCACTCTTCATCACACTTCCTGTCCATCCACAGTACTCACTTCCTAAATCACATTTTTCATTCCACCAGCTTTCACCTACTGACTACTTTAACCTCTGCTAAGTTCAGTCTGTTTTTGCTCTATTCATTGTGTTCATTGCATCAAATTTCTGAAATGACTTTCTAAATTGAAAAGATTCCAAATTTGAGTTAAAATGTTGAATTGGAAGCCACCCGACGTGTAAGTTGTAATCCAAAAGCCCTTGCGGGTTTCTCCCACATTTGTGGTCGCTTAAGCGTCGTAAAAATAACTGCTGATTATTATTATAAATTTAGTTGTCTGTCCATCTGTCCATGTCCAGCCTTCATCTATCCTTTCCGTTTACCTTTCAGTTTTGCCTCTCAAGAGGATCCTGCTGAGGATGGAAGCATCAGTCCCTCTCACAGTTTACACACAGTATTCATCCTCTGTGTTTCTCTATTAATTAACTTAAAATTAGAGATACAATCTAAGAGGGTGTTTCAAATCTCATCACTTGCAGTATTCCTTTAAATGATAGTTTGGTAAACGTTTAGTATTAGAGTTGAAGAGCTTCAAGCAACCCAACGCAAAGAGCTCACTGACGCAGCCTTTTGTGTAGGTTCTGATAGTTTACTTTTACCGGTACCTTTAAACTTTAAAACTCGAGTATGGTAGCGAAGATCATGATACGACACCAAGTACAGCTTTTGTATTTAGTTGTCAAATTTACGAAACCAACCGATGATTCATACCAAAGTAACTTCACGATTGATCAAAGTTAAGCTAATTCCCAAAATTTAATCATAAAGCAAAGATTAAAATAGTATCCATTTGATTATCATCATTTGGCATTTTTCGTCACCGAGACATTTTATGAGTATTAGTATTACCATTACTCACAGGCCTGCAAAAATGCAAATTTGGGAACTGACTAACAGAGACTAAAAGTTAATACTCACTTGGGTCCGTACATGACACAAAGGCTTCCTAGATAACCATTCGAACAGCCAAGTAAACTGACAAAGACCATCGGAAAAGCGTCGTGTTTAAAGTAGACGTTTGTATTATCTCTTGGAATGATGTTACAAAATGCAAAAAGGGGATAGAAGGCCAGCCTCAAGATAGCTAACACAGCTAGGATTCCCATATGCTTCTCAGATGGCTAGGAGGGAAAAAACGAACATAGGGTCGAGAGTTTAGTCGTTATGGAGTCACCATCATCATTCCTGTATTTGATAACTGTCATAAACAACTTCCCCAAAACAGCTAAGAAAAATCTGGTTCCATTCCGGGGATATCACAGTCTAACTATGACATCATAGTTGAAGTATGTGTTTCAACTCTTATGATTTTTTCTTTACAATGTTTATATCTTGTAATGGAGAATGTCTAATGTTCCTTCATACGCACAAGGATGTAGATAATTAAATAGGACATCATCCAGCCACATGCACATCAATTTTTTTTAGGGATGTGACCAAATTTTCGGCCGGATTTTAGACATTTTAAAAGCTTAATAAGCCCCCCCCTTACCCCGCTCCCCCACCACACCCATCACTCTTTACCTTAAAGAAACTGTTGGATTATGTTAATTTCCAAAATCTGTTATTGTTTAGGCTGAATCCGGGACATCCGGGGCACCACCAAAATGTTTGACTGGTTTTCTTTCGTTATAACAGTGTTCAAAAAATTATTATTATTACAAACTGTTTATTTACTGCAAATGTCATTAGCACTGCAGCAGATTTACAGAGACGTCTCGACTTTGCACCATACTATGAGCAATGCTCCTTCCTGTCGATCTGCACAGTACACAAAAATGTGTGTTGTATGAAAGCAAATACTTCACCAGATTTACCAGATTTTTTGCTTAATTCGGAAATTAATAATTTGCGGTATTAAATGAAGAGATCACCAGAGTACTTACTATTTGAAGGAAGGATGACGTTCGGCCGAGGAAATCCCAGAAATTAAAGAAAAGGAAACAAACAACCGGAGTGAAGAAGGTGTCTAGAAAATTGGAAGAGAAAAAATAGGTCAAAATATGATGTGACAGAAATAAAGATATCTATTAAATGGAAACAAAAATATACCATTAGAATATTTCACTGACTTTTATTAATACAAAAAGAAGAATGTTTGACCATGTCGGAAATGTAAAATGCAAGATAAGATAAGAAAAGAAAAGTGTGAAAAAATTTGATTTAACTGGATAACTAATCCAAGGAATCAAATCGTTAGAGACTTAATTAGCAGTAAGGTGACTTCAGTTCTTCTAGATATGTCCTGCCAACTAAGTGACTGATATGTCATTACATCATTTACATCCACAAATTGCTATTTTAACATTTCGAAAGGATATTCCATGGCCAAAAGATTTTTTGTGTTTTAACAGAATCGCTGGCAGGTTTCAGTGTTCAGGTCAAGACCACATCCCTGTATCATTTTGTATTATGGAGATAACAAATATTATATAGTATAAATAATATCATAATTAAAAAAAAGATATTATTATGGAAAAAAAAATATTGCATAAATTTGTTGAAATTTGAAGACTGCATCAGTTTCCATGACAACTCAGCTGAAACAAACCTAAATCTTTTGTTGTTGTATTTTGTTGTTAGGTACAAAATCACTTAACTGCTGAGCAAAGCAATATTCCTGCAAACAAAGTGGGCATAGTGATTAAATTCTAAATAAAGTCAACATTGACTTTGGTAAGCAAACATGCTCCATCAGCCCCATATCAAAACTATAAATCAACAACAATATCATCATAAGGAAGTCACAGCTTCCATGATGACATTCATAGACTTTCCATTAAAATCCTATTCCTGGAGTAAGCATATAAGTTTTACATTTACAAAATATCATTTGTAAAGTAAGGAACGAGATACTGCTCTCAAAATTGAGTAAAGTAAATCGGACGTTACATTCGATATTCAACTTACCCCTCCAGTGTAGGTTAGTACTGGTTGATTCGATCAAGGAGATGACACTGGGGAAATTCCCCAACGTTACAGCAAAAATCAGACACACAGATAAAGCTGGAACGTAGATCTGAAATTTTAAAGGAACGAGTCACAGACGAGTCACCGAATGTTTGCCCTACAGTATCGTCACTGCGACTTGTTTCTCAAAATCGTACTCCAAAAGGGAAAATCTGAGTCCACTGATTATTTTGTTCTCTTTGTTCTCACAACACTCGGTGAATCAGACATTGGTCTGTCTGACATGAAACCATCACATGACTGGGGTTACTATTAACAAAAGTAGAGACCTCAAAGCCAGCAGGGTCATTACAATTCCTTGCCAAATTTTATATGAGAACATTTTAGGTCGAAATACACACAAGGTTGTTATCCTCAATATTAGAGGTGAATCAACAAAATTTATTGGTAGATGTCATGAGAAGTCCTGGACAAACATACTGGACAATTGGACCAGAAGTGACAAGTCGTGGGGGGGGGGGGGTGAAACGGAAGGAACGGAAAGTTCTCAATTATTACCAAATCCCTCTTGACACAAATAGTTAAGGGTGCTGTTGTTGTTTGGAGACAGGTAAGTCAGGAGTAATGTTAACATATAAGAACTTCCACCCAATTGTCATAAGATCTTTTTTAGTAGGAACAGAGTTTTAAACATCTTTAAGGTCATTCTCGCAATTGACAACAGAAAACAAGTTCACATCAATAAGAGATGGAATTTCTATCAAAAATTAAATTAAAACTGTTGTTTGTTATTATAACCAAACAATTTGCTCACCTTGGAAAATATCTTCAGGAAAGGTGGTTTTGATTTACGCCTGTCGGATTGTATGTTATTGCTGTCTTCTATTTCAAGAGAAACAAAAACATTCACGAGACTGTGAGTCAAAGGTCAATAACAACAGAGCAAACAGGGAACAAATCCTAACTACACCAGAAACATTGGAAGTAGCTTTGAAATACATGAAGGATCTTAAGGAAGAACGAACAAAGAGACGAATGAACAAAGGGATGAAAGAACAAATGAAAGAATGAATTAATGACTAGATGAATGAATGACTAAATAAATGAATGAATGACTAAATGAATGAATGACTAAATGAATAAATGATTAAATGAATGAATGAATGATTAAAATGAATGAATGAATGATTAAGAGAATGATGAATGAAGGAATGACTAAAAGAATGAATGAATGACTCAATGAATGAATGAATGAATGTCTAAACGGCAAGTGTTATATGCTCCCAGTCTTAACATGGAAACAGTTCCTACCAACGAATCAGCAGAAGCCTTGTAAACCCTCCGTATATGTGGATGAAGCATACAGATCATAATAAAGGGGAACCAAGAACTCAATAAGGGAAGGGATGTCTCAAGGGAAATGTAGCATTACATCGGTAAATTGTATCCAAATTTTACAAAATCTTTCTAGATGGAGATAAATTCAAGCTTTCTGAAACATGTTTCACAGAGATTCAAACAGCAGAGTGTAAACAATTACCGCAATTAACAGGGGGTGATAACGTTACCACAACTTTGTATAAAATATACAGATCCTTTTGCAAAAGCTTTCTGAATTTAGACAATGTTTACAATTTACAACTTACCGAAAGCAGCGTGGTTCAGGTAAGGTGCTGCAAAGGCTTGGCGGGTCATAGCATCAAAGAAGAAGATGGTTACGAAGATGACTGCCATGGCACAGAGGAAGTAGATGAAGCCACTAATTACATATTGATTTATGACTGTAAAAAATTGAGACAAGATTGGAACGTCATCGGTCTAAACAACAGATGCAGTCGAAGAGAGGACGTATATATATGGACCCACTTAATTATATATCCATTAATGACTTGAGGGGGCAGGGGTGGGGGATTAGAATAGGATAAACTGTGATCAAAATGAATACCATCCCACAGAGGATGTAGATGCTGGCACTATCAAATTACAAGGGAATTTACAACTGGAAATATAGAAATAAGATACATCATCATGAAAGTGTTGTCGTTGAGTTTTAAAATTACTGATAATTAGTTAGGCTAAGTTATAAGTACAGACATGGGTTTAGAAACGAATCATAAACAATGAGTCTGTTTCTCGTCACTCGAGTGGGATCTTATATTTAAAGGTGAAGCAAATGAAACCATCATCTTCAGCATTTAATAATGATTTTAAAGATGAACAACCAACCCCCCTCACCCCTCCCCCCAAATAATAAACAACTAATCTCCCCCCATTGAGGGTGATGTGTTAGTCTCAAAGTCATGTCTAGGGGTTGTTGTTTTGTAAATGTGTGATGTCATAGTGCCACTAGGAGCTGGAACCATTTTACTTTCTCTTTTAAGTTCCTTTCAATATTTTCAAGGCGAATGTAGACACTGAAACCGATAACATCATATGAAGAGCTTCATGTGAAATGCTTCGTTATATAACAGATCCAGCATTTGCAAAATCCATCACCGATACAGAAAACAGACATTACAAATGAATCCAGTCATACATTCCACCAGAAATTGGCTCGGTGATTCCTCTCCGACTTATTGTGCGATAATATTCAGTGGCAAAATGCCGCGAAACAAGATTGGTTAAGTGCTGACCATTCTCTGAGTAATTAGCACATTCTCTAAGTAATTAGCAAGGTTCCTGCACTAATGCAGTTTTCAATATCAATTATCAACTCATTATGTTCATTCATTTCCTGCTTCATGGCTTAAAGAGTATCTAACGTTAATCAAAAATATTGAACCGAAATAGATGCAAACAGCTTTCTTTCTTTTTTTTAAAAGGAAAGAAAAGGAATTTGTGATCAAAGAGGTGTGTTACTCACTCAGGAGCACAAAAATTTCAAAAGCAGAAACGGCCAACCCTCCGACGCCCTGCCCTATCATCGTTGCGTGGGTGAATTCTTTAGGGAAGACTCCGGCCAGACCAAATGTACTTAACTGAAAGATTGCTGCACACACTGTAAAGGAACAGAAAAGCATGTAGGAGTCAATGTCCCTCGACTCATATTTTGGTCGCAACCCTAAGTCTGGGAAGCCGGGAGTTACAGTAGTGGAAACGAGGCCAAAGATACTAATGACAAAATAGATTATCTTTAATGCCTTCTACATTTGCCAACTTGTTCTTCCCTGCCCCCCCCCCCCCCCGCACCCTCCCCACCTCTTCCTAAGTGAAGCACCCAACCCACCCCACAATGGAGCAGCAAGCATAACCACCGGTCCCTGCTCTCCTAGCAA
>JAAAKB020000008.1:4096449-4107119 GCA_010014835.2 Apostichopus leukothele | reverse complement strand
CTTCACTTGCAAGCAACAGAAAGTTAACTTTTTCAGAGCGCGGCACGCGGTTTGGGGCGAGTCTTCAATGCCTTTAACCGTTGATACAGGACGTTCATTGGACACTTTTCATTGTTATAAATTACAGGCTCTATCTTAATTGGTACAATATAGCTAATTAGCCAAGGCATGATAACTTACCTATAGAATAAAGCACACATTCACGTCATCATCATAATGTATACAAAATTCATTGCTATCACCTCTGATCGTACAATAAGTCATAAAGATGCCTCAATTCAGCCAACAGTTGCTACAGTTGTACTAAACAACAAGGGCCCAATTACAGGCTTGTGTTGCAGATCATTTGAAGTTTGTTTTATTTACCAAAGGACATGTAACAGTATATGATTGACTGTTAAAATACAACAGTAGTGCACATATCTGGCTAAATCATTCTCACTTTAGTTAATGTAGTCTGCACTCTTCAAATTCATAACCGAATGACGGTCACTTGAACAGTGTGATTGATAAGAGCTTTTAAAGGCCAGGATGTAGTGTACCTCTGTGTGGTGGTTAAAGTTAGGCCCTATCATCGAAAGAAGCTGGTGCATCATTTAATTTGAAACAAAGAGACACAGGGACATCAAGAACTGTGGGTACGTAATTACTGCTTTACATAGCATGTAAAAAAAGAACACACAAAATGAACAAGAAACTGTTATAAATCTACATAAATAATGCACAGTATGTACTGAGAGCTTGCCGAAACTACATGATCAGTTTTATATGCAGCCACATCACATGTGAGCAGTGTACATGATACAAAACACTGTTAAATTGATAGAAAGATTTGTCCTTGACAATTTTCTATCACCACAATGCAAGATGGCGCCAACAACCTGAGAATTAACAGCCCTTCGAAGTACTAGCAGAGAGATGACCAGTCAAATACTGTATATATGTAGAAGATGATGTGAACAATAGGCTACTGTAGATATGATCTGAAATTTAAAAATACAAGCAACTCTCTGCACTGAAGGTGACTGACATTGTCAAGCAAGAGGAATCCTTAGAGGAGAATGGCCATCCTATCAACCTGATAAATTTAATCTAGAGAATTTGCAGTTTATCACTTCCACAAATTAGCATAAAGTACCAAGGATGTTGGCAAGTGCATGTATTAATGAGAAATAAAATACCACATGTGTTTAGGTAACAACAAGCATTATATTCCTTGATGCAGTAGTAATACAACAATGTACACATATTTCTTTCTTTCTACTTCGATGTACTGTCCATATATATGTAGTTGACATCCTTTATCACTGCCATAAATTTGCAATGTCATTTCAACGATATATTCTGACATTGATATGTGCATTTAAACACAGAAATGGTAGATTCATGTATTATGGATGAGTCAACATTTTCCAAAGGGAATAAAAGGAAAAACTTTCTTTTGCTCTTCATGAAGACTAGTATTTATCCATAAACTGACCTCCTTGGTGACTACAGCATTAGCAATTATTCACCCTAAAGTACCCACCCAAGAGACAATATGTGCAAGGTAATATAAAACCACCACTTGATTTAGTTAGGGAACAATTAACATGCATTATCCACAAATCAACATTTTCCAAAGGGAGTAAAAAGGGGGAAGAAAATTGGAAATCTTTGATGAATTATCCATAAACTTCCCATCTTTTGTGACTAGCTACTTGCAATTTCCCACTTCTACGAAGAGGACATGTAGGACCAGCTAACACAACGCACAGCATGAGTCCCAGCCACTGGGGCATAAATTGCCACCGGCTGGGCGAACCAAATGGCAACCAGGGCTCTGAAACAACCATCTGCATTTGACGCCTTTAATGAAACCAGCATCTCTCACAACCGAGAGGAAATAGGTGCCATCGACACCTAAACCTGGTGGTGCGGTTTGCACCTCGCGGCACAAAAGTTCCGAGCCGGTAAAACCACTGAGTAAGAATACAAGTAGAATTTCTAAGAGTACCTAATCTTGCACTAGCATTTGTAATAGATATGTACAGACCACAGAGTACAAAATGTACAAGTTTGAGTTCAAATCTACATAGGGCGAGTCCAAGTTACTGCCAACTATGCTACCGTATGAGTACAGGTACACATCTGACTTATTGAAAGACTGCTATGAAGAACATCAAAGAGCAAGAATTGATATTTTATCGTTCAGAATAATTGTTGTTTAATTGCTGACTAATTAATGAATATACTCACTAAGAGGAAAGACGCTGGGTCCGACTCCTTCATAATCTCGATACTGAACTCCAGCAGGGTGCTCGTCTGCTTCAGTTTACCGCTACACTGGTTGATGTGGTTCCGTACCATCTTGGTCTTGAAATCTTTTTCTCTTTGTACCTGGAAATAGAAAATCAGTGGTGATGTTGACAAAAGTATAAACAATTTGATTTCTAGGATCCGTCAAGGAATGGTAGGTTTAAACACTTTTTTACACATTCAACATCAAAACACTATTAAGCCAAAGTTAAATAGACTTCAATATTGGATCTTTATTGTGGGGCGGGGGGAAGAGGGGGGGGGATTTAAATCATTTCCCCTCTATTTTCCTGCCGAACAGTTAATCCTCAGTTTTATCTTCAAGTGTCCTCCTTTCATCTCTTGGCTTTAGATGTTTCTTCTCACTGTAAGATATTACTTTAGGCAGCAGTTATAGTAGTTTTGATATGCAAAAAGAAGAAATTTTGAGTGTTAGTTTTGTTTACTACAACTTTTCTCATTTTCAAGATATTTAACTTTAATAATTTGCTAAATCTCTGGATTGCTCCACTCATTAAGACTAAATTGATGACCAATGTCAGTTCCTCAATGCAGGTCGAAGTGTTAATGTTAATCCATAGTTTAATAAATTCTAATTAGCTCAGCCAAAACAAGTTTTTTAAATTCAGTATAAACAATAGAGCACCCTTTGGTAACATACAACACAATTTGTCTTTGAAAAATGTGTATTGCATTGTTAACATGTCATTTGAGGTTGTAAAAATTTGTCCTCCCCCACCCCACCCCACTCCCACCCCTCCCCCAGATTGAGTTTTGTGCTGCATCTGATGAACTGAAGTTAAATGCATTTTTGTGTAAGACTTAGGTAATCATGTCATTTTAGTTGATGAACCACATCTGCCCTAAGAAATTGTAGAGAAACTCAACCTGGACTGACAGCAGTGCTTTTCAAATGATCTCCAACATATCAAAAAAACTTTGTGCCGATAAAAGTCATCCGTTCATACTGGATCATTCTATTCATACGTTCCATTTCCAATAAACAAGTCGGTCCCATCTGACTCAGTATTTAGTTTGCTCTGTTTTCATTTTCAGGTGATCCATCTAAGATTACGTTAGGTCCTTTACACTTTTAAACAGTTATCTTTGCAGGCATAGCGTTTTCTTTCTTCTAATGTTCTTAATTATACTATTGTAACAATATTCTGTAAAACTGTGAAAAAAAATATGGTTCCTTATTCCAAAGACCCTGCAAGGTAGTAGGGGGTAAAACTGTCTCTTCCTGAGCCAGCAAACACTTTGTGATGGGGGACTTTCCCAAATGGGAGACATTCCCGAATGAAGGGCCAAGATCCTCTCCCCTTCCTCCCCCATTCATCCCCACCATTATTCGCTCCCTATACTCTACCATGGCAGCAAAGGCAGACAATGAATACTATTGTAGAAGACCTTGACATGTGAATGTCAATTCAATCCTACATAACCATTTTTTTCTAAATATGACAATTTCTTTTTTATCCTTTAACCACTGATGATAATTGAAATTATACAAGTTTCAATTATACTACTGTACCTGTCCCTCCTCCTCACTTGCAAACTTCTTTAAGTTACCACCCTTGAAAATTGTCTTCTTACATTTTCACCAAACTTTCTTTCAGGAGGGCTAAAAGGTTTTTCTGTTGATACAGTCAGTTTCATTTCCAAAATGACTGACAAAATATTTCTCCTGCATGAATTAACGACTCAAAATCACTTTTTGATTCACATGAGTGCCCATCAACCTTGACATTTCTACAGTTTTGATGGAAATTGATTTCATATTGGATGGCTGGTTTGTAAATGGCAAAATTATGTGACAATATTTTGCATCGAATCTTTTGACAGAGCATCTTGCAGGCATTACAAGATGCAGAGAACATTCAAACTTTGAGAGAGAGAGAGAGAGGGGGGGGGGACAAGTGCGACAAAATTAAAACAGCTCACATTGAATTGCAACATTATGGAAAGCATTTTGAAAGATGATTTTGTACTCAAGTAAAAGAGGTTGCCATGCAACTGCATCCTAGCAAAATCTTCGTCAGAGGCAAACAAAACCGTACACAAAAAAAAACAGGTTAATCAGACAGATGGGACAGAATAGTTAATTGGAACAATGAAATATGAATAGAGCAAAACCTTTTGATCAAACTCTGATGTGACATGTCTCCTTCATTCTCTCCTGTACAGCATTCACTCATTCCCATGGCAACTTTAGTAGTAAAATCACTTGAGATGTTAAAGGGACAGCGTGCATGGTGATGAAATTAGACTTTGTTCACAAATTTGGTAGAAACCTCGGAGGCTGTTGTCTCGGTAATTGCTACAGAGATACAGCTCGTTAGTTCTTAAATCTTATGAGTGTAACTGACAAGAGTGCTCAAATTGTTTGCAGTCATGTTTAATGTAGTCGAGCTACAGAATTATATCCTTTATTTCAGTTTCCCCTTCTTCCTGATTTTGCTTTTATGTTCGGTTTTTTTTCATTGTTGAAAAACTTGTCTTCATTTACTCAACGAGGAAGAAAAATTCTTGCAAAAAAATCAGTTCTGTGTAGTTTTGTTGTTTAATAGTGTAAAGCTTTTGAAAACATGTTCTATGAAAATAACACGATCTTGCAGATTAACTATTCTTGAACTTGAATATAGCAGAGGGCTGCTGTGACACACATTCAAAACCTTACCTAAACAGGCACAGGGGTGATAACCTTCCTACACCATCGCTCCGACAATGAGAAATTTGTCACAAATGATAAACGGTAATGCATAAGGTTATATGAGGTCATGGAATACGCACTGTGAATTAATATATCTTGATTCCTGTCAGTAAATGCAGGCTATAGTGAACCATGGGTGTTAGAAGTTAAACCCCTACCCTAGAACCTTGCAAGTCCCCCCTCCCCTCCTCAACAATATGATTGCCACCCCCTACCTGAACTGAAATTTCCTGCTTATATGCAAACTACAAAATTTTGTCACCATGCAATTTCCAAGTTAATGCATTATGTTAATGCATTATGTCAATGCATCATGTCAATGCATTATGTCAATGCATTCTGTCAATGCATCCGGTTCAATGCATGTCAAAGCATCATGTCAATGCATCAGGTCAGGATGATCAAACACAAAATACCTTGCAGATGCAATCAGAACATACACAGGCATGTTAATTATGAGACCAATGAGAATCGCCTATGAAAGTGTGTTTCGAGGCTTCTAAGTCACATTTACATATAGAAAACATCTCTCAAGCCGAGAAAAGGTTAATGAAGGGAAATTACAGAATTTGACCAGCTGGTAATCCATAGAAACAGATACAAATAGACCACGGAAATTTGATTCATCAGCATGCATACAGTGTTGCACATTTAATCTCCACGGTTTATCTGATCTAGTTTCTACAGACCTGGTGAAACTTGGTGGTACAATAGATGAGGTAATTAGAAGTCTTTTAACATGATTGCATATCTGAACTAGTTTTTTACAGACTCAAAAGACACAAACTAAGAAGTCTGGAATCCTCGTAGTAGAATTGATCTAGATAGTACTTACTTTCTACAGTCTCTGTGACTCTAAGCTACGATAGACAAGTTCAGAATTAAGTATTTGATCTTGATCCTATAGATCTGATCCCGAAATGACAGACTCTGTGAATCAGAGCTGATGGGTGGCAACACCTCTTTGATCATAACTGTAAATTTGATCCAGTGTCTAAAGATTCTGTGAACAGGACCGGAAGTAGATAACTTAAGATATAGACCTTTGATGTTGCTTGTCAATCAATCAATCAATCAATCAATCAATCAGAAGACAAAATCAACAGAAATTGTTCAGAGGCGCTTGTATATGTATCTGATCCAGTTTTTACAGACTCTGTGAACAGGACCTGTAGTAGATAAGATAAGATGTAGACCTTTAATCTTGCTTGTATATGTATCTGATCCAGTTTTTACAGACTCTGTGAACAGGACCGGAAGTAGATAAGTTACCATGTAGACCTTTGATCTTGCTTGTATATGATTCTGATCCGGTTTTTACAGACTTTGTGAATCTGCTTGGCAGACATGTTATGGCTTGAATCCTGACAGTGGAATTGATCTAGTCCTACAGTCTCTGTGATGCTTAGCTGCGATAGACAAAGTTAAAAAATGGATCTTGGATGAATAAATCTGATCTGGATACTACAGATTCTGTGAATCGGAGCTGACGGTTGACAAGAATTGTCATTGATCATCGCTGTAAATTTGATCCAGTTTCTACAGACTTTACCAAACTGATCCAATTTAGAAATCTTGATTCCTAATTGTGCATGTTTTGATCTACAGTGTCCCTACATGCTCATCTGAGTGAGATGAATACAAATTTGATCTTGGGAGTTTGATTTTGATCTTGATGGAATAGACCTGATCCGAATATTACAGACTCGATAAATCAGAACTCATGGTTAACAAGAAGTCTTTGATCATACTTACAGTACATATTTGATCCTGTTTTTACAGGTTCTACAAAACTGAGTTATGGTAGATAAGAGTTAAGACATCTTTGATTTGGTTGAATACCTGATCCAGTTATTATTATCCCTGTGAATTTACTTGAAAAATGTAATTCTGAGGTGTGGTATAGACTAGTTAAGAATTTAAGTTAACAATTTGATCATGGTTCTTTATATCTGATCAAGTAAATTGGCAGAACATATGAGTTCTGGTTACAAAAAAATATGAAGCCTTTGATTTTGATTTCATAGCTTATAATCTAGTTATTACCTACTCTGACCTGTGTAGACAAATAATCAAGTTTCTGATCTTGAATGGCCGGATGCTTCCCTGATCCAGTTTTTACAGACTCTTTGCTATGGTTGACATGTTATTTGAGTCTTTATTCCATTTGCCTAGTTGAGTTTCTCAACATAAAACACTTGAAACGTAAGACGTTTTAATCAATTTTATTCTCGAATAAAACAATCACGGCCTTAGGTTTCTTAATATATTCACCCTATTTTAGACTTGCAAACTTTTTCTTTTTTTCTAATCAGATTTCTAGATATCTGCATCTAATCCCTCTTAAAATTGAAAGAATCTCTAAATCAATAGAAAAATCCACTTCTCCTTAGCAAGAATATATTCCAGAAAAGGAACAAACATTGATCTTAAATTTCTCTTCAAATATTATTTCTGTCACCATTGAAAATATGATTGATTGATGGGACATCAAGTGATTGTTTGAAATATTGAGATATTTTATTGATTAATTCAATGAGCATGTATATATGGTAAAACAATGATGGTCTACTTTAGTAATGAATTTACTTTGTATTCAAATACAGTAGAAGGCACTTTATAGTCGGCATATATATTATGAAAATCAAAGGCCACAATTAAGTATGCAGCGTATTTCAATTTTTTGTACAGCTTCATCAAGATACAATTTATTCATAAGGCGTGCGTATGAAATAAAGTTATGTGCTGATAAAATGAGAAATGGTTTCTTAGTGATCCAGTGTGACATTTTCTGTCACTGCAGGATATTGTACAAAACAGGCAAATTGCTGAAATGATCAGGCACCAATCAAAACATCATGGAGTCTTACATAAACTGATTGCATCACTTTAACCAACCATTGAATCTAACTGTGGTTAGAATAAACCAAGGAGAAGTTATCCAAGCTTCTACCAGATGACAAGATATCGACAATACTAATGATAAAAGTACTTAAGAAACACTGGACATAAAGAAGTTCTGAAGATAAACACTGACAATAAAGCTAAAAGTCCTGAAGAAACACTGACAATAAAGATAAAGTCCTGAAGAAACTCTGACAATAAAAGTCCTGAAGAAACACTGACAATAAAGATAAAAAGTATTCAGTACAGTATGCACATGTAAAAGTAAACGAATGTCTTGGACGGGTATAGTAATAAATTTTCACCAAATTTAACACTCAAACACAACAAGATAGAAGGTAATATCATGAAATAATGAAATTAAGGAATAATACACATGATTGTTTCCTCCCTTTCATTGATTCGAATAAAATTGTAACTAAAAATTGGAGAACGATTTTAGTGATTGTTAAGAATTCCCGGACGTGTAGTAACGGCTTGGACCGGACAGTAATTTGTTCGGTCCTTCCCCTAGTTTCGCGGGTACCCGTTCCCATCACTACAGCATACATATATTTTGCAGCCTATTAGAAAAATCACATCCAATGTTTAATCAAAATTACATCAGCCAACTCAGTGCTTTTATTGGTTAGACAACAGTCGCTCACTTGCGCTCAAGCAGTGTCTGAACATTTCAGGACTCTTTCCAGTATCATCTCCAAAAACATGCAATCTATTATGTATAACATGAAATAAACAACAATTTAGGCAAGGGTTTCCCTAACTTTATCCCCCCACAAACCCCATGTGGATGTCAGAGTTGACCACGAACCCCTAACTTTTCGAGACACGATCTGAGTCATCATTATACTACAATATGCATAACAGTGCTTCGTAAAAGATCAAGTTCATAGTGTAATATTGTAGAGTTTGTCGATAGGTAAGACTTTTGTACATAAATATCAGATTTTAATTCAACAAAAAGTATTCTAGTTTTGACTTTCAGAAACGTCTCACGAACCGGGGTTCATGCACCCCAGTTAGGGAACCCCTGATCTAGGCATTTAAATAGACTATAATCTATCATATTTATGTTTCATAATTTTAGTAACATTCCTCAACAAAAATAAAAAACATTAAGAGATTAACTGTCATCGTCGTCAATTACGAGCCATTTTCATCATTGCTGTGACTCTGACACTCATTTTCAGAATTTTGTAATGAAACTAAGTAAACTAAGTTCAGCCAAAGCAGTTTCCCTCTGTTTAATATTAAACCACTGATGGATTGCTTGAATATTAAATTATGTATTTCTATGCTGAATTATTTTATTTTTTCAAGCTTGACATCTCTGTCAAGTGAATGCCATGCACAATTTCTTGCTCTGTCTTTTTTCTTCCAAAATCCCTCATAAAAATCAAAGAAAAAGACTCATCTACTTAAGAAAACAACCTGACATAACATTTTTTTTTCTCGTATTAAAAACAAAAACGTTTTTTTGCCTAAGGAAAATTCACTCCAAAGGGGCATTATTTATGTTATGAATATATCAAAGGCAGTTAATATAGTTAAATTCTGAAGAATTATCGTGACAATCCATGCTAGAGGTTTTCACTGTTCCACAGAGAATGTTTGAAGCACGAAAAATGTGGGTTGGGGTTCATTTGGCATAATGAATGAAAGGTTATCAGTACTGGCCCCAAAATTGTAATGCAAAAATAATAAAAAAATTAATATGCTAAGTTTTTAACAACATTCTGGAGTTTCTAAAATGCCATTTAAATTATAGTCAGATATCATCACAAAGCATTTTAAAGTAGACAGTCAAATCTCGTAGGCAGTGAGATGATTTATGCCTTGCGGAATGGCAGTAAAATATTACTCGATTATGTCACATGACCTTTACGAGGGAACAAAATCTGGGGGCTGGTCAAGTTATGAGCTGCTTAATGATAAAAAGATCATGTTTTGATGCAATGAAATCGTCAAAGTAGGTAGGCAATGCGGAGAGGTCGCTCAAGCTATACAATACAGTGTGTGCACATGTCAAAATCACCGAACGTAGTTGATCAAAACATTCTCGGGCAGGAATAGTCACAAATTTTTAAGTAACAATTGAACACAAGGAAATAGAACGGAATATCAGGAACTAAGGACGAATTGGATGATTTTTTCCCCTCCCTCTCATTAATGAACAGATTCCTTTGATACTTTCCGATGGAGGTGGAGACCCACCAATTACTTAAATAACAGGGTGCATATTAATGCTACAACTCATACACCCCTACGTACATGTGGACGCTTCCCCACACTTCACTCATTTGGCAGTCAGATAGTTAACAAATGTATCATTTCTGACCGACTTTCTACAAAACATTCCTTCTAGCACAAAACGATGCAAATTCATTAGGCCTTTAATATGGTCACTAAATCATAATGATTGCTAAAGTCTACAAATACTAAATTATATTATATTTAAATTACATGTACGTTTGCAAATGCATACAAACAATTTGCTTTTTGATATGCTGCACTGGCCTAACTGTGAAATCTTGATGTTTGTCTTCAACAGGAACATGCGGATCTTCTTGATGTATTGTACATGTATCTACTGTTACAGTAATATGTGGACATGATTAAAAATATTGTGAAATTACTTAATTGTATGATGGTTACCTCCCCTCTCCCTCCCCCCCCCGGGGTACTTCTTTTTCTTTCCATGGGGAGAGGAGGGATTAAAGATTCCACAGGTAGGAGGACCCCCTAGTCGCCCCCC
>JAAAKB020000008.1:4084519-4096349 GCA_010014835.2 Apostichopus leukothele | reverse complement strand
CGCGTTGGTCCCCCCCCCCCCCCCTTCACAAAAAAGAGTACATTTAACTTGGCAACTTTCCAAACACAGCTGTATCTGACAGGAATGCTTAAATGCTAAACTAATAATCTTTTGCATGCAAGACTACTGAGCTTTTCATTTTTATACCCTAATATCCTTCATGGATAGCTTTGTTTCTCAAGGAGCAGTATGTTAATTAGTTTGTGATGGCATCATCAGAGCTATCTAGCACAGATTATTTGACCTCATTTCTAGTCTTTAAAAGTTTTGATTTGACAAAGAAACAAACAAATAGCATGCATTTATTATAGTGCCTTAAGAGGTTTGGATATAGCGATTAATCATATAGGATAAGTTTTCGTTTTTCTATTTTTGTCAGTTTTAGCTAACAACCACTGTATTGCATAATTATTTCACATACATACTGTACGTTTAACATACATATATTCTACTGCTAAATCTTTTGTTCTATCCTATGCTCGGGAAGAACACAAAATAGTAAGCAATAATTTTATAGCGATGTGAATGCAGCTTGAAGGGTGTTGTTGTCATGCAATATTGACTGGTGGCGGACAATGCTGTACTATAATTGGTTTGCAGTCTGCTAAAAAAGTTATACCAGCTTCATGCTAGACACAGTTAGAGAGATCATCCAATAGTGCTAATGTCCTGAGGAGACAGGTAAGCAAGGAAATGCAGCATTAGCTCTAACTGTGTTTTGCAGTCCCAACTTTCTACTTGTCCTTACCTTGTAAAGTTATCTTCAAAGAGAGCAAAAACTATTTAACACTCAGCTAATAAACTACAAAGACCTATATAGATATAAAATATATATAAGTTAGAGGGCCTGACATTTTGATCCTAGTAAGGATCTTCTTCAGAGGCTGATCCGAAAACTGATGTTGTGAGGAAACAGGTAAGTAAGGACATGCAGCTGTATGCAGTGTGCATACAGCCAGAGTGTGCAAGTACCTTTCCACCCTCACTAATGTGTGCAAACTTGTACCATTTCACCCTCACGTGTCCTCAGTTTGTCTTTCATTTTAGTCAGCCTCTGAAGAAGATCCCGCTAGGATTAAAACATCAGGCCCTCTAACTTGTATCTAACTTAACTTATCATTTTCATCTTCCTCAGCCCCCCCCCCCAATTATATATAGTTGCAGCCCACATGTATAATTTCCTATCTAACTGATCCCTGCAACAATAATAGTAATATAATATACAGGAATCAGATCTGCACATTTCTCCTTGGCAGATGACATTCATGCACTCGAGGTCATATTTATCAAGAGCAAAAATTGTAGACTTTGTTTTCCTTTTCCAAAAACCTACAGATAAACTGTTTTTTCTTTCATTTCCCCCCAACAAAATGAAAAAACCTTTCATACACCACATTGGAAGCATCTCAACCATTTGGTTGATTTAACCCATCAGACACCAAATAGTCAGACAATGTATAAGTTTACTCCCACAGACAATGTCTGTGCGATTATTAAAAGCAAAGGCAGATAACTTGCATTTATCGTTTAACTTTCCACATCCTCGCCACTTTTCATTCTTTAACATATTTACTAATGACTCATGCGAAGGTCAAAATATACATTTTCTAACCACTTGACTCAAAGCTCAGTGTCTGAAGATTCCTTTTTTTCCATTTTTTTTTTTTTTTTTTAACAGAAGACAACATTACAATATGGATGTTAAACCAATCCCCTACAGGTACCGCAGTTAAAAATTAACAACTTCTTGTGTCTCCAAGGAGCAGTCAACTCCCCTCCCCAATGCTTGTCTCAAAATTGAAACACTCGCTTGGTCCTAAAGGAAGGGCATCAATTGGTTCTCCCAAGGCAACCACTGTTTTTTTTTCTTCTTTTTTTCATTAACACCTATAATGGTGAACATTAAAATTGTCAGGAAGGAACATATATCCATGCATGGACTTTGTTTCATTGGATTTCTGTCCGTATCCTTAAATATTAAAAGTAAACGCACGACCGTGGGTTTACTATCGGTGTTTTTTCGCTATCCTGGCGTTCGGAGAGGAAAGATCAGACTAGTGACTCATCCTTCTCTACGAAAATACATCTCCGTCGACTGTGCGAGTTAAAAAAAAAAACTTGTTTGTAATTGAAAATGACAACCCAGCTACTTTATAAGGATACTGATCAGACATCTCGTGACGACTGGTTTGATTAGATCAACTGAACATTGCAAACTATGTATGTACTTTATTATAAACAATGTTATAGAGTATTGGTAAAGTACACATTGACTACGTATGAAACTGGCCAGAACTGAAGCATTAAAATAAGCCTTCGGTTGAGATATTTTTTGGTTATATCCTAGTAGCAGTAGCACTATATGCTATATTATTCTGACATTATTTGTGAAGAGAGAAACTTTTAAATAGTTAAATACCTTTCAAAATTCCATTTTACATGCGCAATTTGCACTGAAAGTCACATTATTTGAGTACAGCCCTCAGATATCCCTTTCTTGCATCTAGAGTACACCAAACCCACAGTATGCTTTGTACAAGCCGGTACACCGTACAGCATACAGATGTAGTATGAAATTCAAGCATACGTGTTGAAGGTTTGCAACAAGAACCAATGTACAGCCAGGATTTCAACTGCAAAAGATAACAGCATTGCTGTATAGTTTGGGATGTGTGTTTGACAAACTTCTCTTTCTTGTTTAGAAGTGTCGTTCGAAATAAGATCCTTAACTTACGTGTGGTAAAAGTTTTATTCACGGGGAGAGCGATGTATTGAGCTAACTCCAGTTTCAAATACAGTTAGATTGTGTACTGCGCTACCGTTGTGAGGATATAGGTACAGGTACTGTGTCAAAGAGAAGTCAAACAAACTCTGTTCCCTTACACATCACAATGAGCAATCATGTAGCATACATGTATGCTATATGTACTAGCTGCACTATAGTTGTGAGGAGACAGGTACAGGTACTGTGTCAAAGAGAAGTGATGTAAACAAACTCTCTGTGTCCTTACACATCACACTGAGCAATCATATAGCATACATGTATGCAAAATATTATGTACTAGCTGCACCATAGTTGTGAGGAGATAGGTACAGATACTGATGTGTCACTGAGAAGTGATGTAAACAAACTCTCTATTCCGTTACACATCACAATGAGCAATCATATAGCATACATGTATGCAAAATATTATGTACTAGCTGCACTATGGTTGTGAGGAGACAGGTACAGGAACTGAACTGTGTCAAAGAGAAGTGATGTAACAAACTCTCTATTCCGTTACACATCACAATGACTGATTATGTAGCATTTATGCATGCAATTGCTTAAATTACTCTCCTTCACATAATACAATTAATCTGGCTTTGCATGCATCACACACTAGAGTACAAGTCTTAGCAGAATTTCCTTCTAAGTGTCACTTTTCTTTACTTTCATTCTATATTAACCTCAATTCCTAATTGCATTAAGAACAATATCTTGGGAATACTCTACAAATTTGTGGTAACTAAGGGTGAGTTAAAACCAAGCCTAGCTAGCAAGAATTGATTGATATTATGTTTGTGTGTAATTTATATATACATGTGTGAGTTCTTTTATTATACAGTTGTACATTCACTGACAAAGTACTGAAGGGCATACACTGAGCTGGTTCTTGACACAGAACTACAAATCTTGTCAACAAAATTTACAAAGTTGATTACTTTATGCCTTTTGTTGAGGAGGCTAAGGGTGTTCTACTTACTGCATCCACAGTCCGGCGCTAATGTGTATTACTTTACCATTAATTGCAATGTTTGCCCACCAGCATGCTGAGGGGTCTCCCTAATTACGGAATACGTGAGAACAGAAACAAAGAAAAAAACTGGTCCGCTAATTGACAGCTATCACAATACCGGTACGGGCGTAGTCTCACGTTTGCGTTTGCTGTGAGTGATATGACAAACGCATTATTTGGATCGTCTCCCCTCCGATGGCTTGAAAGATTTGATTATAAGCTTGCGACGGAATATCAGGGTATGAACTCCCAAAGAGAGAGAGACAGAGAGAGTGAGAGGCACCGCCTGGTCATGAGATATGTAATTGTATGAAAACATACCGGACAGGGACTTGGGTTCGGGAAATAAGGCGCTATGCGCAACATCATGACATGACTAATTACAGAAGTTACGCACACAACAGTATTGTCTGTAAATTTATAAATAGACAAAACTTAAAATACACAATTCAAAGTAACTAATTATAAAATATCCCTGGCAGATGGGGAAGAGGAAATTATGATATAGTGATATTCACTTCACATGATAGCTTAATTCTATAACTGACCTTCTTTAAGTTATATTAGAGCACCAAACTGTTCCTCCCCCTCCCCCTCCTCCTTCTCTTTCCCATCCTCTACTGAACTAACCATCTCTATGCAGAGAACTACTAGTTAGTGTTGTACGAGCAGTTCTGAACATTCATAATCTGACTCACAGGAGTTGAAATTCAAGCAGAATGCTGGCTCTATTCAGATAGCAATTATCAAAATTTATTAGACTTGGTCTTGAAAATAGCAGACAAACAGTCTCCATACTTCTCCATTTAATTATATATATCTAAGAGCAGATAGTGAATTGATTGACCTAAAATAATGCATTCATCCATTAGCAGGCAATCACATGTAATGCCCAACGATTACAAGCACATGATCACTCAGACATATCACTATGGCAACAATAAATTACAGCTGTAGGTTTGAAAAGGTGTCCATGCATGTAGCGCATCAACATTTCCACAGAAACTCTCGCAAAAGAAGGTCTTCATTTTTCTTTGTAAATTACATCTCCCAAGTTGTTAACTATAAACTGAAAATCAAAGCTATAGTGCATCAGTATACAAGGACACTGTTACAGTAACAAGGACAATTTCATTATAATTTCTACATACAGACATTGAAAATGGATCTTCCCAGTCTATGGTAACCTCCAAATCTGACCCTCCCCTTCCCATCCCCCTTTGCCCCCTTGTCCAATGCACCCTCACTTTTGTAGGTTAACTCTTCATGATAAACTCGCATTATAAGTGAATACTCCTTTTCATTATTAACAAAGATTTGTAACACTCGACGAGATGAAACATTTCGGTAGACTTCTCTACCAGTGTATCTTGACAACATTTTTTTCTCGTTCACACCTACATTTCCCCCTCCCGCTACATACCGGTAGAAGAAACAAACTATTGCAATGTGCCCAAATCATTGATTAGGCAAACACCACCTCGTGCACTTTTACGAGCGAGCGCGACCCCGAATTAACAACGGCAAAGCTTCAAGCGGGATCCATTTCTTGTTGATTTTTCCCAACACAGAACAAGACAATTACACATCTTCTGGAGATAACTAGACAAAAAAAATAAACCCAAAGAATAAGGCTTCTCTTTTTGATAGATCTGATTGTAAAGACACAGTTCTATGAATCATATATCACTAACAAAAGAGAGTATGATTTGAATAATACATCAATGCTATCTGAATTAGATGAGTCACAACTTTTTATTTGAATGGCTAAGTAAAAAAATATCAAAAGGAAAAGGGAAGACGACTTTAGTATTAAGGTGAAATGAAAATCATGTGCGGCTCCAGGGTTTTTTGTTGGTGATTCCCTTGAACGATGGAGACGCGCATACGCTGATGAAAGATTATTTCATTCACGTCTGTGTATCTTTCGACCTTAATTCCGAGAAAGAATTATTTGTAAAGAAAGAGAAGGCCGCACGTACCTACCGCAAGTTGCTTCATTAGCTCGAAGAGAGACACGTCATGTTTTGGAGGAAATGGAAGTCGCTGTGATGGTTTAACTATTAACACTCACTTCAAACTTGCTGCTGTTTTGCATTGAGATGCCACACAACCTGTACATACCATCATATAAAGGACAGAAATCTTGTTACGTACAAAACTTAAAAATATGAAAGGTGACTTGAGTATACATGCTGAAATCACACCAGACATGATCAAAATCAACGTATGCTACACAATTTATATCGCAAAAAGTAAAAAATAAAATAGACTTAAGGCAAGAAGATTGTGAATGGGGTAACCTAATGATAGCATACCACCGGCAATGTTTGATGACCAGAGTTATGAGAGAAATGACGACTAAATCTGCTTTACAAATAGTCTAAGCCAGAGCGAACATACAGTTAATAGTGTACTTGTAATGAGAATAGTCACTTATTTGGTTAAGTAGTTAAATTGGTTTAATAGCTATTATTAGTGTGGTAAATCTGGTCACTGAACATTGATTGCTGATGATATATACTTAAGGTTGCCACGACGCAAGTTTGTTAAAAAACTGCAAAACGATATTATTGCTTTCTTAAACTGACTCATCACTGAAATATACAGTATATTGGAAAACACTGATGGAAGGTAGGCTCGGAATAATGAATTTTCAAAGTAAGAAGTGTAAACTTTATGCAGCAGTTCCGGCTCGATATTTTCTGTTTTCGTGTGGGAATTTGGGCAAACATTGGGAGTGCCTTTGGATGAAATTAAGCATAAACTTGAAAGCTCTCCTAATGATTATTATTATCAAACAATGAAACGTCACATTAAATTTGTGGGACACAAAAACTCACTGTATTGGATAAAATTTCTAAACAACTAATTGAGTTATGAGTAGCCAAATGACAATGTAATCTCATGGTTAAATTCAGAGGTATCCAATTAGATATCAATGGTCATGGTTAGAATGCTACCACGTTAAAACCCAGTGTTATAAGCATTACTTGAAGCTGTGCACATGCAAGCACTTTAGGTGGGAGGTATTGGCAAATTCCTTAAAATGAGATTTTCTGCTATGTACTACTCGCTTAAAATGTCAATTTACCTTACAATTACATATTGTTTTCTGATCAAATTCTAGTGATCAAATCTTGCAATTTTTGCATTTTTTTTTCATCATAACTAAAACTGTAACATATAAGATATGCCCAGTCTTCTTTTCATTCCACCCACATTTATCTACATATCCATGCCTGCCTGCTTAATAGCTTATATGCAGAAGTTTTCCTTTTCTGAGCTCTACAGGTCGCTGCAGGCTAATATGCAGGCCTGACTAAGCAAGATTATAAAACTGATGTTGAATAAAACATACCCCAGAACTCTGCTTTAAAGAAAGACATACGTATGCTAGCTGATATTGCGGTAATTTATGAGACACGTTTTCTAACTCTGAAGCTGCCTGCCTGCCTGCCTGCCTGCCTGCTGTGTGCAGCAATTAGCTATCTTTACCACGATGACTCACTCCTAATTAAGACCAACCAACCTACCTTCTACTTCTGACTTAATTATTGTCAATCTGCAAAAGGTAAGTTGTTTTCAGGTGATTTTTTTTATCTGAGCTATTGTTTTAACTGGAAGGCATCAACTCCAAATTTTAAGAGTGTCTTCATTTCTGCAATTTTATATCAAAGTGGAGCACAATTATGTGCCATGAATTTAGAGAAAGGGGGAATGTTTCACATCTTAAGAAACACTTTATGCTTTTTTGTTTCTTTTCATTTTTCTTTCTTTCTAGAGCTAGCTGTATCAAATCTCAGTCACTCACAAATGAGATGAGCATGCAAGCTATCACAGTATTAATGTATTAGTTTGCGTTACTTTAATAGCTTGGGAGTAAGAGATTGGCCAATTACTCATGTTTCACAAGAGATTGAAATTTCTTCTTGATCTTACATCTGCAAGTTAACTGGATGCTTATATTTACAGATATATATCTATATATATGATTAATCAGAGATGGTGTTGATGAGGGTGTGAGATAGAAATGAATTTTTACTAGTTTAAATTTCTTGGGGAACATATTAACTAATGTGCCTAGAGATAGTAATATCTCAAGTTATCGACTTTTGACAAGATTATGCTTACAAAGGCTTTCAGACATGTCGGTAGAAATCGGAATCATTTGAAAGATATGTTAGGTTTTGTAAGACCCATGTGTAAAGATACATAAATCCAACTATGGTTAGACTAAATTACAGACTGACATTAACAAATATAAAAATTGACACTGTAAAGCTGTAGATTAATCTTGAAGAACACATGTATGGCATCAATACGTTATATTGGTTGATTAAATAGATGGGGTTATTAGTGTGTGCATAGAACTTGAGTAAGAACAAAATAAAAGAAGTAGCAAGAAATACGGGATATTGGAAATATATATGACAGTGTAATCACATTTTTAAAGTCAGCTAGATAGGGATATATTTTTCCTTAGGGGTGGGGGTAGGGTGGGGGGTTGGTTTTTGGTCACATTATTTCTTAAAGATTATCAGTATCAGGCTTAATTAGAAACCTAAGAGCGCTCCGAATTTCCTAGAAAAATGTTTACTAAGTTGTGTTTTCGCAGCGGACAACCAAGCTCTCATCCAGAAACTTTTTTCTTTTTTTTTGCATCATGAATTTCTGTGAGCAAAGTGAATTTCCATGAACCTGATTTTGCAAATAACTTTCTTTATTAACTTCTGTTACTCTTTTTTTTTGGTTAACTTTGCATTGTGAATTCTAGTCACTGACACCATGTTTTAGTTTGGATGGTAAGCAACATTTCAAATCCTGATTGGTATATATATAGGCCCCAAATTTGAGCATGGTATAAATGCTAGTTTTCAAATTTATCTCGCCTAGATTCTCTGGCCCTCCAAACATTTTCAGACATACATTTCAAGTAAATTAGAACAAAATTGTGATAAAAGTGCATTAAAAATGGAAAAATTGTCTGAATATAAATTACAGTTACCATTATTTTGGTGTTCTATCATATTGAGGTTCCCCATTACACTGATGACCCATAATCAAGGCTTTTGCATTGGTTTTTGTAATGATCTAGAACCAAGCTCTTGCAAGTTATAGTAAGCGGTTATATTCATCATCCATTAACCCAGTTTGAATATTGACGGCGAAACATTAAATTACATCTGGACGGAAAAGCAGCCGTAATCTGATCGATCCATAGCTAGATGAAGAGATAACTCGTCGGTGTTTTCGCCCCTTTAGGGAAAATGTTGGTTTTACTCGTAAATTATTCAATTTTTTCCGTCCCCAACCGTTCCATTATTTCGAGCCTTATAGCTCAGTCCACTCCTAAAGACTGCATCCCAAATGGTCATGAAGCCTTCACATAACTTTGTAATACCTATGTGGCTAAATTCCACCCCACTCTTCAAGTCAGCAACCTACGAAGCAGTCACGTACTACGTATGAACACCGCATTGGCTTGAATTAAAATGGTGTTCATTCCCCGTGCATATCCATTGTCCTCAGTAACTGGATATGTGTCTATTCACCATTGTCCATCACAGCCCAACAACCCCCAAGTGCCCTCGAGGGCACTTCAGATCGTCTGCCCGATAAGGGTAAAAAGGACAAAAAATAATTTGGAAGAAACTTTTGGAGATGATGATTCAGGGTGAAAATTGAAGTGTAGTTTTTTTCTTCTTCCCTCAAAAGTAAAAGTAAAGATAAAAAAATAGAAAAAGACCTTAAAATAGAGGTATTGATTTCAGAGGCACATCACATCAATAACGACAAAATAATTGACGGAATGCACTGCTTGCTCACTTCATATATATTCAATTTCATAAAGTACTTGTTAACTCATTTTTGACACCAATAAATTTCTTATTACTTCCCCTGTGTGTGAACTAGCATCTTAAGGAGGTCTCTCGCGTTGTTCACCATTCGTGAAATATATGTAGTTACCTTTAGGGATAAATGTAAAGTCTGTATCATTCAAAAATCTTGAAAATCTGCTGCCCACTTTTCAAGAAGGACTGACAACACAACTCTGCCCTTGGACATGCATGTAATACTGTAAGTAACACAGGGGACGAAAAGATAAACTCGATCACATACTCAACGTCTGGCTTTAAAGCGACATGTAATGACTTCATAGGGTCCCATTTTCAAAACTTTTTACAGAACCAAACATTTTGCCTTACAGGTACAGTATTATTCAAATTAGTAAAGTAATGGATCAAAGTTCACCACATGAACTTAATTAGCACAGTTCACAAATTTATTCTTGGGTCTAAGACTTTGTCATCCAGGCAAAAATATATGTTTTATAAAGTATATATAATCAAAATTTAAAAAAAACATGTACAAAAACAGGCAGAATGTGTTTAACCATGCATGCATGCTTTTAACATTTTGAATTATTGTGTTTATAAGGTTCTCAGACATTGACCTCTATTGACCTCTAAACAGGTGGAGATCTACATTCTGTATCATGCATGAAGTTCATTCAAGCTGTACACTTTGAGTTATTGTGTTTTAACAAAGTTTTGGGACTTCTTTTGACCTCAAAACAACTTTTGACACAGATAAAGTTAGGCTTGTAAACACTAAGATGGGTATATATATACCAAATACCAAGTTTTTCCAATTTTTTAACTTTACAGATATCTTGTTTGTAAATGTTTCAGACTTTTGCACTCTATTGAAGTCACCCGACTTTGGACCTCCACAAAAAAAAAAAGGTGTATTTTTTTACTTTCTAAGGTGGATGGCTCTTAATACCATCTATCACTTGAGAAACTCTTTAAAATATCTCATTAATAAAGTTTTCAGACTTTGATCACTGTTGACCTCAAATAACCATTGACCTTCACAAAAACAATAGGATTCTCGACTTCTTGTACTCACTTAGTTAGATCAGCATACTAAATTACATGTATCAAGCTAATGCAAGTTGCAGTTTTTCAGTTATCATATTTTTAAGGTTTTCAGATCTTGAACTGTATTACACCTCAAATGAACTTTGACCTCTGTCAATTTCAGGAGGGTTCTTGTACTCACCAAGGGGATCTACAGTAGCTGTAATTACCAAGTAAGATGTTCAACCATTTAGCTGTACTATTTGAGATACTGTTGCCAAGGTTTCACATTTTGACTTAAAACTGAAATTCAACTTTAAAGTACCATTTTCAAATGGTCCTTGTACTCTATACAGGGATCTACCTACACACCTAATATCTACAGTGAAAAATATTCTCGATCTATTGGAGTAAATTATACATTTTCAATTGCTATTGATTATACCATTGCAGATTAGTAGGTAATATGAGACCGATTCACTGGTAACTGAAACTGCAGTTTGACTTCACATACAACACACTGTTCACTGAGAAGGAATTATTATCCGCAGATGACGACACCGATATCATCCAGCCATATTATAATCATGTTCCAATAACACCTTCCAGTTATTACTATGGCTGCTGCATTCATATGACTGAATTGTCTGTCACCTATCACACAATCCCAGTTCCCAATTCACTCTCTAGTCACGCCCACCCGTCTTAACCCTTGCAACAACCCTTCCTCTGCCCCCCGCCACCCCCCCCACCAGTTTGTTGTTTTTATCCTCAAATGCAATTAAAAGCCGCAGTAAGAAGGCCTTCTTGTTCTAATTTAGCTACCTCCACTATATACAGTCACCTGTCAGCTCATTTACGGTACATTAGGCTTCTCCCTCCTCATCAATTCCACCACAACCTCTCGCACCTCGGGGCATCCGTGCAAGATGCACATCTTTTCTCTATCAATGGGATTAGAATTGACTGTTTTTCTCGATATTACTGACCTGTGAAAGAATCCCTCTGAGCTCAGAAACAAGATGCCACTTTCTCTTCCATTCATAATTTCCAGTTCTCAGAGTCGAAAATGTGAATTTTATGCATAGATTTTCTTATCCACTAAAATGCTATACAGCATTTGGTCTTTTTTTTGTTATTAATTCCTCCATAATCACACATATATATATATATATATATATATAT
>JAAAKB020000008.1:4064333-4077521 GCA_010014835.2 Apostichopus leukothele | reverse complement strand
AGATGCAGGTTTAGTTATGAGCCGTTGCTAAAAATAGATTCAAGACTTTGCGTTGGTACAACCAGGGAGTTGTTATGCAACTCCCTGGTACAACTGCCATATAGACTGTACACAAATCAAGCGTGGTGTTATATTACGTATCTGACAATGACGTTCGTAGTGTTTAAATATTCATATTATGGGCGAGGTTTATTGGGTTCCCAACGGAAAATATCTTGGAGAACAACAAAGTTGAAAGTTGCAAATTTTTCGACTTTCATGCCACCATTTGAAGTAAAATATAAATAGATAAGCTAGTTATGTATGTCGTTATGGCATAGTGGAATCAGTGAGGTTGAACAAAATCATAGAAAAGGACGCAAAATGCTGCTTTAATGTTGACTTACAAATAACGAAGGTCAACTCGAGATCCGAGTTCTAACGATGGACACCTGTGAACATTCATGTGATACCGTTGTGTTCCGAAACAGTGTCAGGTTTCATGCAATGCGTTGCAACCACTGCAACAGTAGTAGTAATAGCCGCCATGGTATACAGACTGAAGTATATATGAAATGTTGTAGTAGTTCATTATTGTCGCATTGTAGGGGATATAAATTGATCCCTCTTTCGCCGGTGGTAAGTAAAACAGGAAGAGCTGGTTGATAGGGAGTTGCTACTTCGGGAATAGGAACTTTGTGGTTTGTGTTAAACTTCTTTTAGTGCAGGGTTGGGGAAACTGAATTAGTGGACTAATAGGATATTACCAGTAGCCTACTACTAATACTAACTTTGATAGGCCGAGGCAATCCCTACAGAATAACAAGTTGAACGTGGTAATTACGTAGGCATTAATGATCAAGTGAGAACCGAGGACATATAGGCAATCCTTCTGACGAAGAGAACAAATGAGAAAGAGAAGGGGAAAAACGTGGCATAAGTCATGAGGAACTGTATTCTTAAGGTCTTGATATCTCTTAGCCTACTTGTGTCAATGTTACTGTAGCATTTTTCTAGCTACAACTAACAAAGTGAGAAACTTTATCATAGAGTAGTGTAGCCTTAGAACTTAAGTTAAGTAATCCGGCCATAGAACACAAATTAATATCCACTTGAAGGGTGCTAGTAAGTCTTTCAGTTTGTTTAGGCCAATTACGATGTAAGAAAGGGGACCTAATGCAGACCTAATGGGCAATATTATCTGATTCAAAAGTGTTCTTTAATGTCAAGATTGAAGTTGCCAAAATTCTGACTGAATATAGACCAGTTCATAGGCTGCAAAAATGATAGGTTATTTTAGTCATTAGTCAGGACTTACAACATCTGTTTCGCTATTTGCAAGTGCATTATATACGGGAACTTTTAACGTACGGAAGTTGTTCATGAACTTCACGGAGCATTCCCTCCATATAGAAACACACATAGCGAAAGCATCATTTATAATCTGATATTACTCATTATTTCAGGGAACAGCTTGAGCTAACGAAGTACGTAATGTGTTTCAAAAGCATTCATAAAACATGTTGTATTCATATGTTCATTTCTAAACCAATTAAAACATCGATATCATGACGGCTTGGTCATGCGCAGGCTACCCCTAGACAGAAGGATATAGTCGGCCTAGTAGCTGCCCAAGTAGACGGTTAACAATAAACACCTAGTATCTGAACTTAAAATATAAGAGCACTAAATTACTACAAAATAGAACAATTTTTAACAAGTTGTAACCACTATATTCCGAGTTTCCCGCTTTAGAGTTTTAGGCTCCTTTAGAGCTGATATGCAGAAGATCAAATCCACAATACACGTCTGTCTTGGTAAAAACATTTTCACCGGCAAGGCATATGGAACTTCCGATTTGGTTAGTATTCACTGTGCCATACACTAACAACGGTAGGATAGTATTAGGTTCGTGAGCACAAAAACAAGAAGAAAAAAATGTTTCGTGTCAGAATACCAATACGCTTAAGGTGACCAAAGACCTCTTGGACTATTTATTGAGACATTTCCTACATGCAGTTTGTCATAACTCGCAAAAATACAACTGTACGTTAAAAAGAGATTTGAGACAAGATTTTTTCCAAAGATTTTTCAGATTTCCACTCGACACATGTTGCGCGTGGAAGATAGATGGTTTATCAACCTTAGATTTTCATTGTGTAAAATATTTGTCTGATTTTATAGGCAATGTAGTGTATTTTTCGCGCACTATTTTGCATTCACAAGAATAAATGACTAGAAAAATGTGCGAAGTCGCTAATCGAGAATCGGCTCAATGTTACAGTGAGATACTGTATAGGCTTACCTGCACTCACCTAGCTAGCACTACAGGATTCCTACAGTTACAGAAGCCTAGCTATACCTTCGTATGTATTTTTTGTCGATGTTCTTTGGAATAAATGAAATAGGCATAGCTGCATGTATGAATAATTCTGCGACATGTTCATCACTTTCTTTTGGTGGAAAAAGATTAAATATCATAATTCACAGTGGCGCCATATATCAGCCGAACCTCGGTTCATCGAAGGTATTGATGTTGTAGTTTTTTTTTTACTATAGTAAAAGTATGGAGATTTGAAGCGATAAAAGTGGCAAGTGAATTTTGCGTTTTGGCGAATAGCCTTTTTAGTCACGCTCGCCAATTAGCGAGTAGGGTAGACTGGGGTAAAAAGCCCACCTGGGGTAAAAAGCCTCCCTGCGCTTTTGGCTGAATGGGATGTCATAATAGCTACCTGCTGCCCTCATCAATAAAGACTCCTCGCACACATGACTTCCACGGGTTTACGAGTCTCACAACAACTGCTGGTAAGTTTTATGGCAAACTTTCACTTTTGCAGGTATTTCTTATAAAATTAGGGTTTAGAATATGAGTCATAACAGGCCCAGGGGACCATACAATATACATGTATGTGTTTTGTTTGTCTGATTATTTGGATTACCGAGGATTTCCATTGCTAGTTTTGTATTCCTCACGTAGACCAGCCATGACTGCACTAATCTAGAAATGGTTCCCATTGGCGCATAAGGCCTACTGTGCATTTGGGTAAAAAGCCCCCCAGGCTCTTTACCCCAGTGGAGGAGGCGTTTTACCCCGAGAGCATAGGCCCTGTACAAACGGTATGTATTAATGCATAATCTTTATAGGCTTTCTCCTTTCTTCACATACAGAGTTATCAAGATGCCGCGTACGTACAAACGTAAAACAGAACGAGCCTCCTATACACAAGAGGACTTACAGAGGGCACTTGCGGCTATCGCTTCATCCCAGCTGCACTAACCGACGAACCCCAACCGAATCAAGGGGACAATCTTCAGAGACCACTTGGGACCGCGGCTGCCGAGACAGAAGTGCCTCCTAACCAAGAAAACGCGCAACAGCCTTCCACCCCTACTGATGAGCTGGAAACAGGCGATGATGGAGAGCAACCACCACCCAATGAGCATCCAATTGGATTGAACAACCCGCAAGTGGGTCAAAGGGCTCCTTCTGGACCAGCTACTGGACCGACTGTAACGGCATGGCAGCCCTTCCCAAACCGCTCTCTCAATTGTGCAAACCAGTTAAATCACAGGCAAAACGGAAGCGGAAGAAAAAAAGAGGGAAAGACGGAAAGAGGAAGAAGAGAAGCTGGAGAGGATAGTGAAGAAGGTGAAGAGAGGAAGGATGAAATGAGCAGATATGTGTTTGTGAAAGCAAATCACAGAAACAGAGGTAGAGTAAATACATATACTCATACATACCCTCTCAGGATAAATAATATCTCTATTCTGACATGTCCATTAACAATGTATCATAACCTACTGTTTCATACAGAACAGTGCATTAATTTCTTTGTGTCAATGTCTCAACCATTTTTCTTTTGCTAATTCAAGGTCACTGACATGGACAACCAGACAGACCCAATATACATCTGAACACCTGCCAAGACAAGTGGCAAGAAAAAGATAAAACATTTCCAATGCAAGTTACCATGACAACTAAGTCACCATGGGGGAGGATGTCATTTTCTCCAAGTGTTGATCAAGATTATGTTGCTGGGGTATATTATGTTACTGTAAATAATCACTCAAAGTACCAACACTGGCTGTGTAAAAGGTGAACAGAAAAGATCCCAGGAGACAGAGAAATAGCATTGCTATAACCACAGAGGCAAGTTGCCACCTCATATCAAGATCACAAAATCTATTGGTAACCAATACTGGTAGTATAACCTCTTCCATTGATTACAATGAAATAATTATCAAGGGGGTAAAAAAAGGGCATATTCTCATCAAACATATTTACAGCTTATACAAACATTTTACTTTATATCTAAATGGCCCACAAACTGAGATGATATAGTCACTGTTTATTATTTAGTTCTGGCTCATGCAGCGGAAGCGATGAATTTCCCATTAAGCTCACTGACCCACTTTATATGAAAAAGAACATAAATTTTCAGCACTGTATGGGGTCATTTTCATCTCAGTAAATTATTCCACTATTAGGGTTTATATTGAAGTGCCACATTTAGTTACGAAAGAAATATATATGTTTATGGACATGGTACTTAAGAAGGGAAAAGAAACGGCAGTCAACAAGATTTGTTACTCATTTACAAATCATCTGGGCCACAATTTTTATGTATAATCCAGAAGTATCGTTAACTACTCGGTCACTGTAAAATTTACCGGTTGATGATATAACTATGACGGTGGTTGTCTCAAGTTTGATCTATTGCGATCGTAGATTGGCCAATAAAGGTTGGTGTCATTCATGTTATAATACAAACAGCACAGTATCCCAAGTTCATTCAGTACTGCACTTGTCAAGTACGTACAGTAGCTTTGCTAAACCACCGATCCGTTATTAATATAGATCACAATTACAGTTTTTGGCATGTATAATTCATCGATTCTGAATTAGTTGACATTTTCAGAAGTGGGTCGCATGATGACAAATGATCAAGGGTTGTTGGGATATTGGCTATGTGTGTGTTTGTGTTAAATGTAACACAATCGGTTGGACTTTTAAGATACAGTACTTATGAAAAGTGCATTTGGAGCTGAAGCGATGGCTGTAAATGGAGGATCAAGTGAAGTAAACATACAAAAATTCTGAAGATGACCTACCGAGACTGTTGCAAAGAATCGCACCGTTTTAATGCTGCACAGGAGATCCGAAACCAACTATACAACATAATTATTGGAAGGTGGCATACTTTTGCAGGAAATAGTGTGCATGTATTAACTACTACAACTACTACATTACATGTGTATTTGTAAGCAGGACTACTGTTATAGACGGGGTCACATTAAGGTCATCAGAAGTCAACAGTCAAATTGTTTGGGATGCTTGCTGAGTCGGTCGAATTCATACACATAGTGACCAATAACAGTCGTGGAATCATGTTGTAGTTACAGTATGTAGCCAATATCTAGCAAATATATTTAAATATGTATATGTAAATATATGTAAATATGTACAAGGGATGAGCATTACAAAATGCGCGATCACAACAGAGAAACATTACAAATACTCAGAGACAGTGTGGTAATGATTTTCATTATTTTCTATAATACATGTGAGTATTAAACATGGCATGATCTCGAATATTTAATGATTATTCGGACTGTCAGTTGTTTCTTTAGCTTATAAATGTTACATACATTCATTTCCCAGACAGTTTTAATTTGTGAGTGAAATTACCCTCTCAGCAAATTAATTACACATTGTTGGGGGAAGGGAATTAATTATTCCTCAAGATACAATGAATTTGCCGAGTTACCCCATCCCCCCATACCACGAATGAAATAATGTGTACCAAAACTAGCGACATTTGGCACTTCAATAGGACATCTCTACAAATTAGTATTCTATTTTACGTCGTGGCAGGTTATCTTCCTAATAAATAATCCATACTAATTTCTACTGACAAATGACTAGGCTGCCTTCCAAATTTACATGGTTCGTTAGTTCAGCAGAAATGAGTCACAGCCGCAGAAGCAGTGGGGGGCTGAAGGCCGTGGAGAGATGACAGGGTAATGGCTCCGAGCAAAAAAAAACAGAAAAAACGGCTGAGAAACGCAAGACGGCATGCAACCTGTGGGAATTACCAGTAAACTGCCAACTCAAAAATCCTAGCGGTAAAAAAAAAATAGGGAAAAAAACAACTTTTCAAAGCAAAAGGGATGTGAAGCGACTGAGACAAATTGGGACAAATTGTGACAAAATGGCCACTGGCACACTAAGAGGTTCCAGAGGTTCATATCAATAAAATGTCTACAGTGAAATGTGAGACTAAATGTGGCCGACTTTAAAAATATATATGTCTTCTCACGTCCGTTTTGAGGAAGAAATTTAACACACTTTAGGTTTGGCACGGTAAACAATATGTACACAGATTCAACATACATCATAGCAGTGTGGGTTTCCAGTTTCCCTGTTCTAAAGTAAGATTGCACCTTACATAGATGAATGTACCAAAATATTGTACAGTACTGTTTGCATGTAATCTTACCTATAAATTACAACAGTGACATAAGCCTGCAGTTTCTCACATAGTGTACAACAGGCACCTACTTTATAAATCAAGGATACACTGTGTAGTTGACTAGTTTGGTTCTAAAGTAAGCAGATTGTACTATACAAACGTACAGTAATGTACCACAATATTGTACGGTACTGTTTGCATGCAATCTTACCTATAATATACAACAATAGTGACATACTGTAAGCTTGCAGCTTCACATATATACAACAGGCACCCACTTTATTAAACAAGAATACAGTGAAGTTGACTACAGTTTGGTTCTAAGGAAAGATTGCACTGTACCAAAATAATGTACCCAAAATATTTTGCTGTACTGTTTGCATGCAATCTTTACCTACAAAATAATATGCTTGCTGTACTCAAAACATGCAATTTTAATCAACTCAAACCTGGACAAAAGTATACAAGTTATCATTTTCCACTTGTTTTGAGCATCTCATCATTCATTATAATGCTTTCTTTATGTAGTCAGGGTGACTACTTTAGTGGGTCATATGCTGAACAGAACAAAGATGGTAAAATCATCGATGATTTTTAAAGCAGAAATCAATTTTTGAAAAGAAAAGTGACACACAAAAGCTCTACATAATATCAACGAGGAAGTAATATATATATTCAATAATTTTGATCAAATTCATAAGAAAATTTTGAAAATCTGCAAAATTGTATATGAATAATCTTTGTTATTGCTGTATTGTCATATAACAATACTGGACAATAACAGACAGTTCACCATAGATAAAGAAAGCAGTGTTCATCGACTTATAAATAGACACGTATCAACGCCGAACATGGTTATAAGCGTTTGAATTTTTACGTACGCTGAAACAAGGCATCCTGACTATCATGTTAAATTGTTTTCTTTAATTTATTCACTATTTTATATTTTATTATTTTTATTTATGCGATCTGAGCAATTCATGATATTCCAAAAATAACCATTACTGACATTAAGTAGTTATTAAGTGAACATATGTAACATTTCCATCGTACCCTAACATTCGTATAGGTTGTGAAGGTATGATCAGATTTTGGGGTCAGGCCAACCAGATCCTTGAAATGGTTGTCAATAGGAAAAACCATATCAAACTGTTTGGATTATGTAACATGCTGTGTAAGCTAGTGTGTACATTATTCTCTATCATAGAGATCTGCATAATTTGGGATGCATGCAGTGGTCTAGTAAAGAACAGTAAAGTAGGCTATCCGTAATTGATCACTATTTTATCATTCTTCAATAGGCCCATTAAATTCTAGTGAATTTGCATACAGTAGTTGTACTGTATGTGAGTGTAAATCTGTGTAACATCTGAATTCTCCCCCCTCCCTTACCCCACCCCACCAAATCCCACATTAAAATATCAAGTCTAAACATCAAACTTTGACCTTCATTAATTTGCCCTGTCTTGATCCTCTTGGTTGACGTGAGTACCCTTTACATTCTGCAGTGATCAATTCTAAGGAAAGTATTCTCCAGCCGGCGCTGAATGTAAATTCGACCACATTTATAAGTACCTGGCCAGCTTCTGGCAGTTTTATCATGCGCACTAAAATATGAGGCCACGACAGGGGTATTTAGTCAAATGATTTCGGTCCAAACATGGACAGATTCTGTGCGAGGCAAGCTTCTGTATTTTCTTCTCTCTCAGATGGCTATCATTCTCATGCATTCTATGTCATACCGGTTTCTTGTTTCATCTCATAGGATTCATTTCTGGCTTATGTGAACTACCAATTTCCCACAGGAAAAAGAGATTATTAAATAATATAACAGCAGACTGAATATTCAAATGCAGTTTCACACTGGGTTGAGTCAATATGTTTGTTTATACCGTGTGAAAACACATTATAAACTACACAAGTATACACTCAGTTGGATGAACACCGGCAAATTCCTTCTATCTATCTGTATGTATTTATATCTATCTATATATATATTGTAATATTGCATCCAATGCTGCCTTCTGCAATTTTTGAAAGATGCACAAAGTCAACAGAAAGGATGTAACTGGAATGACAGATGGCCATGAGGCATCACTGGGGGTGAAATTATTGACGCATGGAGCGTGTTTTTTTCAATGGATACTAACAATAGCAGTCAATAGCCTCAATACAACACTCCAATGCATCAATACGGGGTTCGACACCACACAACAGCAGTGTACCACTGGCCATCATTCACAGAATCCCACCTCTCTGATCTACCTCAATCAATAATCTGGATGGAAGATGTAGCCCGAGGGCAGAAACCGATAGATCTACGTAGAAGGCCTTTATCTTTGCACCCTGTACAAACATTCTCCATTGCCTGTCTGTATGTTTTCTTTGTACATTAAGTCCATTCTATTCCAAATTGGCTTTCAATTGGCACTGATTTGGGATCCATTCAAGAAACTACCTGTTTCCAAGATTACCAGAAATTTGAAAACAGGAAGCCTTTTGGCAACCACCCCTTCGCACATGGCGGTACAACCCGGCACCAGAGCTTTGGGATCATATGATATACAGTACAGTCATGGCAATCTACCCACCTGACATGGTATAGTACAAACAAGGAAATGTTGTCATAGTACTTTTGGCTCACTGAAAGACAGTTAATAATTCTTTATGTTACTGTTTGTCCACAACTTATTGTCATACGTACGCTGGCAGTTCGTTTTGGCAGTAGATACAGTATCTGACTAGAAGATGCAATTCTACTTAGTTTAAGGTTGGGTATCAATGTGCATTGTTTTAATGCTTTTTCAACACTGAACATTCCAATGTAAACTTGCTTATTATCTAATGAAGACATCTTCTTCAAAACAAATTTTTCCCATATGTGGCAAAAAAGATTTAAAAAAATAACAAAAACAAAATTGCATGTTTCTTGAAAAACCTCTCTCTTGTCAATATATATCATCTCTAAAATAATTTACAACTAAAATAGTTTTAAATGAACCCTCAATATCAAACAAATAATCTCATAAGTGAATGATGAGTTGACTGAACATTCACAGAAATGTCATAACCATAATAACTGTCCATGAGAAGAAAGTTTCACAATTTCACATTTTTTTATAATCTGTCACAATAAAATGAAACAAAGATCTGCTCATCCACAGGTCGATAAGAGTGACTACATATATTTTTCCCTTTCGGGAAACAAAAAGCAGAATTTTTATAATTTAAGGATCAATACCCTGATTTTGTTCCCACACGTGCCCTAGCTACCCCAAAGGTACATGCTCAGGCCTTAAGAGAGGGCGGTCAGGGAATTACAGCATCATGCCCAGGTTGATTGGTGGAAAATATGGAGGGAGCCCAAGAAAATATGGGGAAAAGAATAGTCTATATTCTCATTTTAATATTTGTACCTTTAGAAGGGAAAATAAGTTGAGTACACAAAGTGCCTGCTGACATTGTTATCTGGGTCCTGACCTGGATCTTCATGCTACTGTAGAGGACATTAAGAGCAGACAGGTAAAACAGCCAATAAGAGTCAAGAATAATAGCATCGTCTATTTCTGGCGTTCAATACAGGTAAAGTCTGACAAGATACACATCGATACAGTCATGAGTCATTGTGACCAATTGTTGGAGAGTAACGAAATTATTCATACTGAAAGGTCTTCGACAGAGATATTGCCAAACTGTGTGACCATTATTCATGTATCTATCTTTTCTTCTTGAATCACCAACACACCACAAAACTCCACTAGTATATACATGTTTGCTTTCCAAAAGGCATTTTCTAATCTGATTCTTGACTATAGTACTTTCTATGGTTGTTTTTGTCTTGTAACAATGCTAGTGTAATACATTAAGATGTGTATCAGTTTAGCTTTCAGCAAAATAATCCATTTCAACAGAAACCATCAAAGTCTCCAGATATGTTGAGAGAGTTAAATATTTTGAGCTTTTTGGACAGGAAAAGATTTCCCAGGGAGAGGTCTGTCCTGATTTTTGAAAGACAAACATTTCTTTTAATACCCTTCCGGGCAATTGTGCAAGGAGATCATCTGACATCTTCTCTGTGATCACAAAAATAAATAAATAAATAAAAACAAACTTTTTACTGTTAGGAGGAAAACAAGCTGTACATATCATGTCAAAACAATTGTACATTCACTGGGTATACACACAGACCCAACATCATACTGGCCACACTAAAGTGCACACCACTCGACTGTGTACCATGCCATGTGTGTCATCAACGCTTTTGTAGCAAGGTTGTGTATATTCCAGCCTTCCAGGACTCAAAAAGTCAGGCACATTTACTGGCTACTGTAAATATCAATAGACTGCACTGTTTGCCAAGTGAGGAAACAGTTGGCAGAAGCATTTTCTTGTCATTAAGAACATAAACACATGATGAGTCCCAACAACTGTCAAGAAACGCACGATTAAGTTCTGTATCCGTATTTACTGCTCATTATCAACAACCATTATGGGGGTGCTCTCAAAAGCATGTATGCAGAAATTGATGTGTGTTGTAAAATACCAGTTAGAATCATAGGCCTGTACTCATAAACTCTTTACGTTAATTCCGATGCAAGACTGTTAATGATCAATTAGATTCCTCGCATTATGTATAATTAATTATGTCATGGACTAGTACTGCAGGACGGTATTGATTTGTCTAAGGTTCCTTATCCGGGATGTGGATGGGAACTTCTTCAAAATTTGGTCATTCCTTTTGTTCCTCATTTTATTTATTTTGCTATATGTCACAACTTTTTCTTATCTATATTTTGCCTTTTTGGAAATGGAAACAAATTATGTGGTCAAATAGTTTAAGTGTTTTGAGTTTGTTGAATTCAGTAGATCTATATCTACTGTACATGATCTGTCAGCTTTTTTGATTTTTGTAGACACATTTAATTTCATCAAATGTTCCAACTTTGATGTGTATCCCTAAAAGGCTCTTGTGACCAAAATCTGCCTTTCCATTTAAAAAGTTTTTATCATTTCGACACTTTTTCTAATTGATGGAAACTTCAACTGACAGAAACTAAGTACTTAAATACATTACTTTCAAATAGGAAACATACCATTAAAACTACACACATGCATGTGCCACCTCAATCGTGTATATAGATGCCTGTTGGTTTTGGCAAGGAATTAAAAGTTCATTGATGGCCAATAACAAATTTCTATCCTATATTCTCTACATCCTTTTAATTCTTCCTTTGGTATAAATTTTTTTTTATGCAAAATCCTTGGATACATGTCTAAATTGTTCTCTGGTAATTATCAAGTCTATTTTCAAGTTAATCCCATACACATGAACTATAACAGGTCCAGTCTATGTAAACAACTAAGTTTACACACTAAAACTGAACCAACACAACCAAATCAAAGCCTCCAAAAGTGACGGAATCAACATTTACTTTAAAAAAAAAAATCAGATTCATCATCCTTCTGAATTAAGTCTTCATTAGTGCAGGCTAACTGAGCACAGATGAAAGAAATAAAAAGACTTACTCACTAAATGAAGCTTTTTATGCCAATATATATCTCAAATGAGCGAGTATATAGGCCCAACTGCCAATTTGAGCTCAAGAATACCTACTACCGTACCAGTCTCTGTAATAATGCAATTTGCATGCATAATGGAGAGGGGTTAGTAAGAAACTTGGTGCCAAAAATGTGAAATTAATGCATGTAACCCTGACAACTACTAAAAGCTTGCTTCACAATAAACCATGAGAGCTGTAAAAGACTCGAAGCTCTGTAATTTCTCTCGGAGCACTCTCTTACAAATCTCGTGCCAAGATACGTGGTGTAACTTCTTTACCGAGCAGAATAAAGGAAACCATGGAATGAATAATTAATCAGAAGACAGCAGGCTCCGTTTGATACTTCCTTTTGCATTCAATCAGGTCTTATAGTCTTCGCATTAGGGTCGCTGCTACTGATCAATACAGTCATCTAGACGAAGACTATGACTCATCTCTGAAAATTCCTCCCCAAGTATAGGCCGCCGTATCGGCGGCCAAACACGAACCAGGCGTGCAGCCGATATTTCTAGAAGCTAGCTGCCGGTTCGGTAATCTGGGCTTGCAGCTTCGGAGTGATTCATCGACTAGCCTCAAGTCCGATGGCTACGGAGCATAAACTTTACCCGCAGGATGGGAAGAAGATAATGTGTCAAAAATAACAGTTTAAAAAGAGATACCCTGAGTGCGCATCAAATTTCTGTAGTATCATGTGCTGCGTAGTTTCGTATTTATAGGTCTACGTTTATATGTGGCTGATAGTTGGTCGGCATCCTAAATGAATACTGCAAGATTAGATTTCAAATTTTAAATAAGATTAACACACAGTCTAGACTTAGAAGCTTTTATCTAGTAAAACATTACAGATAATTTAACTGATTTTTGTTATCATTCTAGGAAAAATTCCTCACATAAATATTGTTGCTGTACTTAAGAAGAGGGAGGGTGGCTGACACAACAATTTGGTTGCTGTATAAATTCTGACATAATTGACAAACCTGAACAATATCAAAATCAATTTGCTGTGTAAAAAGTTGTAATTAAGCAGTGGCTGTATTACTGTATCTTTTGTAATCAAACACAGGAAACACGCAAACATGTCTCCCCACAGTCACACACATGTGCAAATCAAGAAGGAATCACTATACCCCTCTGCCCCCCCCCCCAACCCCTCTCCATGCTTGGGCGCCTGTAAG
>JAAAKB020000008.1:3997716-4010354 GCA_010014835.2 Apostichopus leukothele | reverse complement strand
TACCTTCGAGCAATGATATTACTTCTGCAAATTCTTTACTTGTCAAACACGTTCTCAATGTTTCTGCCATTCTTATAAGTAGTGTATGGACCCACTATACCACAAAATGGACAGGGGGACCCATTATACCACAAAATGGACAGGGGGACCCATTATACCACAAAATGGACAGGGGACCCATTATAGGGCAAAATGGACAGTGGGGACCCGATATAGGGCAAAATGGACATTGGGGGACCTGATATAGCGCATTTCTGGACACCCCTTTTCTACCTCCTAGCCAGACAGGCATGTCAAAATGAGAACAAAAGCGATGTGTTGTACAGTTTTTTTGTTTTTTTATTCGACAGCATCACGGCATCACATCAAACAAGATAATAACATCAACTAAGAAAATATGGGTGCTTAAGTCATACATGTAAAAACAATAATGATATCGATAGTACATCACTACTTTGGTTATCGTTTTACCATAACGGTGAGGAGACGGTCGGTAAACCCGTTCCGACGAAATTCATTTCGGATACTAGCACATTTTAATACCATTATTATTTTAAAGTATGGAACATTTGTACAACAAAACAATAGCAAAACAACTTCAGAAATCATATTTGGTAAACATATGAATTAAGGTGTTAAATAAATTGTCTTTAATTCAAATTACAAAGGGTGATCACAATTTTTTTCTCAAAGAAACAAATATGGTTTAATGAAATAATATACATCTTGGTCATTACGGTGAACGTCATCGGTAAACCTTCCAACGATATCCGCCATACGTTGTCCACGGCACCGATGTAAGAGATAATACAAACAATAATGTCCACACACATGAGAGCTCAGCGATTGTAACTGGTGTGTGTTGTAACGAACAACCTCATTTCGCAGAAACCATGCGATGCCAGGTATCGTCGTGGGTGGTCGGCCAAAAGAATCGAAATATTCTAAGACGGTGCGGTCTCGTGACACGAACAAGCACGTCCAGTGTTGACCCTCATAAGCCGATGGATCTGTGTTGAACACGTAACAGTTGCCTGGTTCAGGACGTCGTGTTGGCAAATTGTCTGATGCAAACACACCTCGGAATGTAGGTGCTGTAAACGTATCTCTCTCGAGGATCTTCGTCAGCGTCGTGCTGTCCATTTTCAACGAATAAAGTCGAATGAAACGTTACCGTGCTGATCGATTTCGATAAGATTGTCAAACTCGGCATACAGAATAAGCATAACACTCTCGGTCAAGGCTTCGTCAAAGCGTAGCGTCAGATCCAATGTACCTTCATCCTTACGGTTATAATGGGCACCGTCGGCGAGATCGGGTGTAAAATCGAAGGCATATAATGTGTAGCCTTTTTCGTAGTCGTTGCGAGTGACGTCTATCCCTTCATCTAAATTCTTTTTGTGTAGAGCCGTGAAAAGCGAGTCATAGGCTCTTATCGTTTGATTGGCAGATCCGTCCTCGTTAAAGCGTAATTTCAATGCCTCTGAAGGATGGATACGTCCAGCGTAGCGCAGTGAGACTTCGTTGACTTTGAAATGGTGAAAGTTGAATGGATTTTTAGCATAATGACCGTTGAATGCTGCTGTTTTCACGATCCCAAGGATGAGTCGTCTCGGTAGCTGTCCTAACCATAAGTGATCGGATATGACGTTCGTACTGCCGGCCTGGACAGCTTTGGTCCGAACTTGTACGCGGTTGACGGGGTATTTAGCAGTAGTACCACTCGCCAACACTTTCGCATGTTGAAGTAGCATGGTAGCACTCGGTGTCACTCTACGTATATAGAGGGCTACCTCTGTGAACTGAACTCTGTATCCTGCGGCATCATTGGTAGTCATTAACACGAACGCATCGTTGTTGGGGATTAATTTCAACTTCATGGTAACACCGTTCACTAAGTATCGATCCATGTGGAAAATGTCACAATGTAGGCGACCCATCAGTTCCACTTCTACACTATCTTTGAAATGCTTTGCTCTGGTATTGAGTCCTTGGTTAGAGCCGTTGACCGCATTGCTGTCTTACATGTGTCCTGGTGTATCTTTCTGGTACAAGGCAGTACTCAGATGATTCGTCTTGGCTTCACGACCATAGTTGAGTAACGCTTCCATGTATGCTCTGTACGGATAACATGCCGAAGAATCCGAAATTTGTTGACCGTTGAGTGAAACATCGACCTGTTTAAAGAGTGCATGGAGGGGATAATTGACGGGTCCGACACTGTCCACATGATCTCCAGTATGTACGAGAGCACCGCCGTTGGATTTGGTAATTTTACACCTGACGAAAAGTTGCGTCTCTTCGAGATCGAGGTATTGGTCCCCGGTGCCTGGAATTTCAAATTCAAAAGGTTGAGACAATCCGGCGATGGGGTTGATTTTCTCCCACGCACCTCGATCGATGACGATCTGTGTCGGTGGGACACTAAAAATGTCCATTTCACTTTTGCTGCACTCACACGAATGAGGATGAATGGTCGTCATGTTGCCTTAACAAAAAATATCCCGATGAAGTCTTTGTCGCTTGAAGGCACGAGTCGAAATGAGTTTTTTCGCAAGTTTTCGTCGTTTTATAGCTTTCGGTTTCCTGCCTCTTGATCTGTGAATGACTTTGGCACGGGGTCTCCTGACGGGTATCCTTCGTCTACGCATACCGTTGCCCTTCTGATTCACACGTCGTTTCACTTCTTCGACGGTTCTTCTTTTCAACGACGAACCCACTTTTTGGCCATCTAGTACATCCGTTGCCACGTTGACACCAGCTCTGAGTGCACTTTTACCCAGAGATTTAAAAACAGGTTTCAGAAACGGAATAGCTCCACGAAGAATACCTAACACAGCTCCAAGTCCATGACCACGCTGGTAGTAGGGAGCTTGAAACACAGGAAGACCTTGACTCATGATGCTTCACAATAAGACGGAACGTTTTTGGCGGAAATGTAACGTCAAGACGACGCGTCCAGTTTGAAATGGTACTCGCTCTCCGGTTTCGTCTCTTATATCGATTTCGATCGTGGAAATGAGACTAGAGATGACGGAATGGTATTCCAGTCTATCGTATTTAAATGTCACCATCTGTGGAAAGCGGCCGTTGGATGCCACCGTCTTTAACAGCGGTGCACTGGTATCACCGACCAATTGATTTTCGATGATGTTAGTATAAATAAATAGTTCATGAAGTGGATCTCGATCCATGGGGCGATCGCCGGTATAGCTGTTACCGTCAAGTTCGAACTCGCGATCACCATCGATAGACGGGACACTTTCTCTGACAGGATGATAGAATCCCATGAGTGTTGCCACTCTTCCCGTCGCTTCCACTTCGAAAAACGGCTCGTTTACATCCGTAGAAACCGTCATTTTACCGGTTTTTGGTTGGAAATCGAACGTTAGATTGGGACACGCATCGCGGAACCAGTCCATGATGTCGCGATGTGGCTGTTCACTCGTTCGAAAGTCTTTGAAGGTCACACTGGTAAATGATTGGTTTGGACGCATGCGATACTTAAAAGCACCATGATGAGATTCGATATCATACCAGGAGCGAGGGTAAGAAATACTGGAGAGTGCTACTTCCCAAGCACCTTGGAGAGTTAACGGTTTGCTCAATTGCGTGAAGTAGTGAGCCAATGAGTTATCCGGATAAATATCCAGAGAACTGTTACTAGGTAGTGTGACGTAAAAACTGTCCATGATGCCGCATCAATCCGTTTTCTTCCAACGTCGGTGTCGATGTGAAGCTGAACCCCAGTATGTTACAAATTTATGAGTTGATCCGTCCAACTATTGAACTTTGAAGGATAACCGGTCCATTTGACGAAATATTCCATCTTCCCGTCTTGCATTCTGCGACGCCGTAACACTCTCTCCACTCTGTACACGTCCTTGTCATGTTTGTCGACACGTTGAATTTCCGTTTCGTAAAACGTACCATGGATCACCTCACCATCCCAATCTTTGATGCGATATACGGGTGGACGTCTCGGTAGTCGTGCGCTCACCGTAAAAATGTCTTCCGTCCATCGAGGTAAGTAACCTTTACGGAATGGACGGACCGTCATGCTCAGTCGTACGTTATCACCGACGTCAAATCGAAAGACCTGTGGCTGTTGTGAAGTCTGACGTGGATACAATGTGCGCCACACGTCGAGTTCATTTTTGAGGGTCACGGAGTTGGGAGATCAGCCGATACTGCGATGATGCGCACTGTTGTAGCTGGTCACCAGTTTCGGTAGCACATTAAGATAAGCCATCGTATGGTTTGCCGTAAAGTACTTCCACATTTTTTCCTTTAAGGTCCTATTAAATCTTTCCACGACGCTTGCCTTGGTCTCGTTGTGTGTGGCGAAGAGGTGGATCTCTTTTTCGATCAAAAGGTTCTTGAACTGCCGGTTAAAAAATTCGGATCCCTTATCAGTTTGTAACTTTCGAGGTTGACGTCCATCTTTCAAAATATCCCGGAAGGCCCTTTTCAGAGATGTACCCGTCTTATCCTTGAGAGGAATGACCCATGCATATTTAGAGAAAATGTCGATGCACGTCAGTAGATATTTAAAACCACGATTTTGACGAGAGAGCTGTCTGACGTCAACGAGATCGGCTTGCCACTGATCATCAATCCCTTTGACGTAGATGCGATTGCGGCTGTAACGCTTTCGGCTCGGTTTGTGTAACGTGTAAGGGTCCTGTGTCCTCAACCATGCTTTGACATCTTGTAACTTTGTGTTTGGTCTTCGCTTCCTGGCGTGACGAAGTAGGGCATTTACGCCTCTGTAACCAGCGGGATGCGAAGCGTCGTAGTAGAGATCGTAAAGAATGGTCGCTAGCGAGTCCGTCGACATCGGTGACGATCTTACCACTGCAACAGGCACAGAGACAACGGATTTGCTTCAGTCTACTCTGAATTTGTACAAAAGGCCGACTTTGCATGAATGCCATGTCGTTCTAAAGTGATCTGAGAAACCGTCAAGGTACGTCACACTTAATATTTCTTCCATTGCGGTACACCATACAAATGTGTAGCATCACTACTTTTTCGACGTTGACGTCCTTTGGATGACGGTGGGTTCACAGAGATGTTGGTGATGGTACGCCATCGCTCTTCATTACCGACGAGTTCACGAGGAATATTGGTATCACTCAGCTGTCGTGCTAATGCTTCCCGCCCGTTTGGCTTGACGGTTTTCCTGTGTCGCACGAGATCGTTGACCAAGTCTACGATATGAGTACTCGGTATGCTATGACTGTCCGTCCCAATTAATTCTCCGGTGGGTAACCACTTGATATGGTGATCTGTGAGGAAGCGAACCAGCTTTCCTGCTTTTGCCTGAAATGTTTTCGGGACACTTCTTATAATCGTCTCGAAGAGTGGTATGTCTGAAACGGTCTGTACATCACGTGATGGTTCATCTTCTCTGCCTTGTCTCTGAAACAGGCGCTGTGTCTGTATGGCTTGCGCATAGTGTTTGGCTTTCTCATCTTCCGTCAAATCCGTCTGTGATAAAATAGCTTTAATGACATCATCGAGACGTCGAGATTGTTGAGTGTCCGGTGATGCTTTTTCTTCCAGTAACTGCTGAATGTGTTTCAACGTCTCCACCGTCTCATCGGATTTACCGACAGTACTTCCCTGTGGCACAAGAATCATTTTCCTTCCATAGTCCATCTTATAGCAAACGTAGCACGGCCTCTAACATCGACTGGAGAAATGCCCCACTTCCTCGTTGGTGAAGCGCTTTCTTCTTTTTGCCTCTCGAAACCTGGCGATCAGCAAGTAGACGAAGACAATGCTTGTGCCGCTTGAGTCGTTTTTCTTGTTGGTTATTCAAAGGCACGTTTCCGTGTAAGATGTTCAACGCACATTCACAGAGGGTAAGCAACAGTTTTGGATCAATGTTCTTCAAGACAGTTGAACGTTTTGCTGGTGAACAGTGGGCTAAGCGTTCTAAAAGGGGGAATTGATCCCGAATCCTCTCCATCCTATCATGAAATGGCACGAAGCGTGTTTGATATGTTGTTTTATGACCTGAAAGGTACGAGGCGTCCACGGAACCGTCTAATCATGGGTCTATCTACACGAAACCAGTCTTGGTAATTGGTCGGTCCGATCACACCGTTAAGAATGAGCATATCCACCATATACATGATGAACACGGCGACGTGTGTGAAGGTCACGTTTTCGTCGAGAGAGAACGCCGCTTCCATTTGTTGAAAATCAATCATGACGACTTCCTTCAGGAGTTTCCGATAATCGTCTTGATGATCCACAAACTCGGCAATGAGACAAATGCGTTCTGTGAGTCCATCCTGTGCGATATCAGGTATCAACCGTAATCGCCGACGAACGAGCGTATCGTACACGCAAGACCCGATCATCGAGGTCGATGGTTTTTGCGCTTGAGGAGATACACCGTAATGCGATCTCCATCTTCTTCAGGCATAACGTTGGTCCGGAAGCGAGTGCGGTCATCGCTATTTGGCTTAAAGTCAAACACCAGGTAACCATAGGGACGTGACGTAGCTTCTTCGTAAACCTCATGTAAGAATCTGGTACTGCCCGGTAAAAGTTGTCTAGCAAAGTGATGCACCACAGAAGCATCTCGAGGATTTTTAAAGAGCACGACGTAGTGACTGTTGAGACTGATCGTTCTGATGTTTGCCTTGATGAAACAAATTCTGAAGCACGAGAATGATGGATAAATTTTTATGGTGACTGCCTTTGGTAAACAATTGTGCGATTCTCTCGTCCGTCTCGTGCATGAGATCGTCGATGATCAATAAATTTGGTTTGCTTCGATCGATGTAGTCATCAAATCGATCCGGTAAATCTTCAACAAATCTGACGCTCGGGCAATCTTTAAGAATATCGTCGTACTGTTTTTGATATTGACCGTAAAACCATACAATGTTCTCTGGCGGTGGATCAATCAGCGTCTGTCGATGTTTCAGCAGTCTGGATAACCAAACGGTTTTACCACTACCTGTTGGTCCTGCGACGAGACATGTGAATGGATGCTTGAATCGGACATCGAGTGTCTCCTCCGACATCTCACTGGCAAATGTGTCGAGCTCTGGACACCCCGTCTTATTTGTAATGTTTCAGACTACAATATCCGTATGGTATGGTGTTAAAGTAGGGTTGAATCACTCTTTTATCGTAAATGATACGATATGTTTTCTTCGTGGCGGTGGTGTAGACTTTACCGATGCCCTTCCTGACAATGTCATGCTCTTTAATGATGGTAATTTTCTCCTCTTCCTTCGATGTACCGTTGGTGATATGATCCAAGAGTTTGGACATGGTATCAAAGTTGACCTTCCTTGCCGCATCCGGTGTTAAGGTAATACCCCTCACTTTGCAATGGTTTGTTTTTTGTTTCGTTTTTGTGCTATACACTTCGTAAGCATAGTTTTTTGGACCGCCAGACACAAATCGGGTAATGTAACTCCCTTCTCCAAATGGTTTCGCCAGCTCATCTGTCATATCGCCAAGAAATGATCCGATCGGTGGATCATAGAGTCCTTCGCGAGATACGTAAATAATGGAATCGGTGTCAAAATAAAGTACTCTCTCGTCCAGGCGTTCCAGGTAGTGGTATAACTTCAAGCGTGCTTGGGCTGTGGTTATAGGCAGCAATAAAAATATTTTTATTGCTACCCGTCTCTACGAATGATTCTTTATCCGTCCACGTCAATTCGATGATTTCTTCTGTGATTCTGTTGACGGTTACCTCTTTAGAAGTATCCTCAATGAGAGACATCAATGTAGAAAGATCATTACAGATTTCTTTCCGTGGTAAATTATCACGTTGACCAAACTTTCCCCAAAAGGAGTTGAGCATCAACTTTGCCAGACACCGACGTCCTTCGTTCTTCTCGATATTTTCGAGTCGAACGCCTTCTCTCGCAGCGTAAGCCTCAATGTATTGCATCCGTTTATCTTCTGTGTCACAGGAGGAAGGCCAGCCATCGGCTTCTTGTTTCATCTTCAAGAATGTATTGATGTAATCTGCAAATAGGCCACCTTCTTTCTTTTCGGTATTGTATTGAGCAAACTCATCAAAGTGCCATACCTCAAATATCTCTACAATACGATAGCCCTTCTCCACAGCTTTTTCCAATTCCAGTGTCACCCAAGTCCCTTCAAAAGCTCTGTCATTGTCGTCATGTTGACACACTGATTGTTGTTTTTCATCGGCACATCTCTGACAAAGGGGAAAGAGTAGCTTATTCCCGGTTCGATAAGGAAGTACTGGGTGGTATAGTTTTCTGGGTGGTACCACTCGACAATACATCAAACCGTTATACGTCTCCCAAGCATCAAAATTTTCTGTCACGATCGTTGGATGGCCGATGGGAAACATGCCAAATTTGTTGACGAACGGATAGAGCGAACACACGTCGATATATTTGATCTGTTCCCCCTCCTTGGCATCGTAACGTAACACTGTCGCATTGGTTCTACCGCCAAAAAAGGCCCGTCGAGGGTGAAGTGCTTCTCGAAAGGTCAAGGTGTTGACGAATTCTTTCATGAGGGCATCGGTTTTCAAAACCCGGTCAAAGTCACATTCCCACATTTCGAAGACCCTGCTGTACTGGTTGCGCAAGTGTCGCATCTTGGTTTCTGTCTTGATGAAGGCATCTGCCATCGTGAGTGACGATCCAGGCACTTGTTTTGTTCTATCTGGGTAACACCGAGGACATCCATGCCACACACAACCGTGGAATTCATAGACTGTATCGTTCTGGAACCCGTCGACTTTGTACTCTGCTAACACTGTACCGTCGTCTTGCCAGCATTTAACAGTGGCTTCTCCATCGTTACGTGCGTGTTGAATACGGACACCTGTCACGTGACCTTGCCAGGTCAACCATTGCGTGGCTTTCTTGGAATGTGTGTCCATACGACGGTAACCAAGAGACGGCACGAGCGCGATGGTATTCTCCTTTAAAAATTTACGTCGAAACACTTGTTGACAGGCTTGGGCGATCGTCATGGCATGTGCAAAGGGATCCATTTGATTCATAGCCAGGAAATCACGACGAAACCTGAGACAACCCTTTCTCAGTAGATTGACGTCATCGATACAATACTTCTCCATCTCTTTTGCCATGTTGAAGGTGCTGTGCTTTTGTGTCTCGTACCAAGCGTAAAACGCTTTCTGTTTTTCAGCTGACATGACCTCTGGGTGATAGTAGTGAGCTGCTGGCCAAGGTCCCTCGTACGTTTCGTGAACACTCGTGTTGAAGAGATAGGGGAAGTATCCTTTTGTTTCCTCCAAGCCGAATGTTTTAGAGAAACGACTTAAAGCCATGGGTATAAAGTTATAAGAATCTTTAAATTTGATGGTCTCTCTCTTCTTATTGCGTGACGTTCTAAGCAACGTGAATTCCATATACGCAATTTTTGTACCCATGGTTACGAGTTGAGAAGGTGGCATACCTTTCTCACTCATATGGTCAAGAATGAATTGCCCATCGTAACCTTTCAGATTGTGGGCAATAAAGAGCGCATAGGGTTGCTGACAGGCCCACTGACAAAATGTCTCTACACTATGGAATGTCCACTGTCGTTTGAGTCCACATTCTTCACAGGGGGTATTAATATCCTCCTCTGTCAAGCATTGGTCGCACACGGTTTGCGCCACGCAAAAATTTGGTACATGTTGTCCATCGGGTTCAATGCGAGACTCAAAATCAAAAAAGATCATCCTTTTCAGATCATCGTTCTTCTGGTCGTCGTCCTCTTTGGTGCGATCCACGTCATCGTTTGACAAAGGTTGCATGTAACAAAGGTGATCGCACGGTTGCCTCTTTTTACACTTTGAACAATACTCAATACCACATTCGTGCGTTTCACGAGGATTGTAGCTACGGAAACACGACCCGCAACGTTTGTACGACATGCAGGTACTGTTCTCCGGACGACCACGCTTCCCGATTGGACAAACGAGATGATTACTCAAGCATGTTTGATTTTTGAAGGTATGGTGACATAACTCACAATACCATGTATGACCATCTGATGCACAATCGGTACCTTCTGTCTTACAGGCTATACAACGTTTTGTGCACGCATGCTTTTTGCGATGCGTGTAGGTTTTCAAACATTTGAAACAAAAGTGTTTCCTATTCAAAAACCCGGTGATGCTAACGATTGTATCAAAATGTTGGTGATGGTAATAGAGGAAAATCGGTTTACCGTGAACGTTTTGACCGGCATACAAAATGGGATTCTGATGTCCGGTTGTCAGAACGATGATGCGATAGTCAGGCAGAACGGTTTCAAACTGTGGTATCGCATCTAAACCACAAGATCCGATAGGAATCCCGGCTCGCAGATGTAATTGTTCGGCTAACTTGGTTTGCTTTGCCCATCCCTTTCTAATGTGTACCCAATCAGTTTTCTTCCCTTGCTGTTTTGTACTGTGAGACATAGCTGTGACAATTGTCGTTATTACGAATCCTAACGATACTCCTCTTTTTTAGTCGCCATTCTGGAAGTGTAAGCGGGGAGGGTTGTCCACCTTTGGTTTCTTTCACACGAATTAGTTTAACACGTAGTGTATCATCCAGTGTCAAGGCATCGTTTGATTGTAGAATACGTTCCAAAATAGTCAGGATACGGTCAGCATCAATTTGGTCTCTGCGCATGAGCGGTACAAAGATAGTCTTGTGTAAATTAACATGATCGAATTCCATCCCGACGAGATCACCAGCTTTAAAAGTGTCCATAATGTTACGGATCAAGCTATCGATGATGTCGTAAAAGGCCGTTAAAATAGTACTCTGTTGTTGAAGAAACGTTTCGACCGCTTTTTTCTTGAAGACCATGACAAATTCACTTGCCTCGGCATTGAAGCGACGGATGCGCCTGGTATTCCTGCTCTGAATGAACCAGCAATCCTCGGCATTCACTGGGTCTGCTTCATTGTTATGTCTGTCAGCAGCCTCCACTATTTGTGCTGAAGCACCACCAATCATGGCCATATCTTCCGTGGACGAGCCACTCTGCTGATTTTGATTGACCGACTGATCGGTCTCCTCATGATCAGGCGACACCGTTACATTGGTATTGTCTACTGTCGGGCGAGTCGTTGGCATATCTTCTATCCATCTTGATTCACCAGTGTACCGATTGAACCAGTAAGGTCTCCCCCATCTACGACTCCTATGTAATTGCCAATGCTTAGCTAACCCCGAGGTGTTCATTCTCTAATGTCTGAAACCGAAATGATACCGGTCTATAGCTTTCGCGACTTTTATTACAAACCACTATGCACTGTTTCAATAGCTGTTTTTTGTATCTGATGCGTCTAAGCTTTGCATACAAGGTACATTTACCAGAGGTTCACAAAGTATTTATGAATCTATAAATTTGAGGGCATTGAGGGAAACTACGTAACACAAAGAATTATTTGACTAAAACAACAAATTTGAAAACAATTTGAACTGACTTACCCCCTGGTTCCCTCTGAATTCCTTATCACTAGTAAAAGATCCAACACAAAAATATCGTAATCAGCCACGGTACACACAAAAAATATTGTAATAATCAACTGTGTAGGTTCCAGCGCAAAAAATGTGATATAAATCCACGATACAGGTTTCGGCACAGTAATATCGTATGAATCCACGGGTAACGGTTCCAACGCCAAAAATATCGTATGAATCCACGGAACTTGCTCCGGAGGTCCGACAAAGGGAAGAGAGAAAGTTTCCCGGTAAATGAATCGGATTGGTCTATGTGTATCAAGTTTTATGTCGTGTATGTGGCACAGGCGAAAGATCCTCAGGTATGGGACCAATCAACCCTGCTCGTGCAATGTATCAGCCAAAAACGCAATCGACTTCGTTACTTTTCAGCCATGACGCACTTTTCCCGCAATGCAGAGGATATCATGGTGTTACAAAAAAGTAGCCGAAGGTTTTTAAAGCCACCATTACCCGTGTGTGCTGGAGAGCAAGGTGTGTACACGATGAAAATTTGGCACAAAGTGAGACTGTCCTAACTAAACCACTGTTTGTATACCCCCAATACTTTATCAAGTTCTAATGGAGCACCTTCCTCCCTGAAGACTTTTTTACTTTCTGCCCCCTTTCCCCCTCTTTGAAAACGATCGATTGGGACCATTGTCTGTCACCAGCCAAATTCCAACACACACAATGAGGCATTATCGATCCTTGGGTGAGACTTGGTATGTATACTGTGCACATATACGTAGTGTTTATAGTGTATTTGTATACCACTGTGTGAGCTATAGGCACAACGTATGAGACTTTCGTAACCCATGTTTGGATCATCCTTATTTTGGATTACTGGCTCTTATTAACCAGGTAAGTTTTTTAGTACCATTTAAAGTTCTCGGGCGGTTCCCCGTGAAACATTTGTTTGTCTGTAACTTGCTATTCCCCGGAAAAGTCAACACTAACGAGATTTTTCTTTCCTAGACTTTTCTTCAGTACTACGATAGGGCGAGCATACTTTTTTGATGTTTAAAGGGGTATATAACGATGGTAAAATGGACCTAAAAACATCGTTAGGTCTACAATAAAGTTACATTTTACTTGAGTCGTATGGTAAAATGGACCTCAAAAACACCTTTATGGGTACAATAAAGATCGTGCTTGATGATATAC
>JAAAKB020000008.1:3981219-3993005 GCA_010014835.2 Apostichopus leukothele | reverse complement strand
ATATATATATTATATCTCCTATATATGTTCATTTCCTTTTGAAAATTACCGTCCCTCAGGCTAGACTGGTGTATGAATTATATGCAACAGCAGTAATTGAAACAAGTCATCTGAAGTATAACTTGAACTTTAAATGAGCTTTCAGGACATGTCAAATGGCTTTCTCTGTCCTGTTTTGAATTTTCTAAAACAGAGGAAGAAGCCTATTGGGAGCATTTTCACTCTGTTAGTAATTAAGTTTTGAATTGGAAAACAGTTTTTTTCTTTTTGTCTGAGTGATAGATGGCAAGGTCATTCCAAATTGATACAAAACATTGAACATAGCAGCCTCGTTAACTCTTTGTTGAATAATCTTGATATTCTTCCAAGATTTTTAGCATACAGGAAGGAGATGTTTGCATCTTCAATACACAAACTCATGATACAGGGAGCATATTAAGGGGATAACAAGTTGTTACTTCTCAGGTTTCAAGAATACTTCACCAGCTAAGTAATTATGAAACAGACATGTTGGTGATTATGATATAGGATAAAGTACAATGACATGTGAACATAGCACTGAAATAGGAGACAGATTACCACAAAATTTTGTTCTCAAAACAGTAATTCACATATACATGTAGTACAGATATAAATATACTATATATATATATATATATATATATTATTTATTTATTTATTTAGTTATTTATTTATGTATTAATTTATTTATTTATTTATTTAGTTATTTATACATGTTACTTTTAATGGTGCTTTGCATTTAAAAGCATTTACATCACTCAGCAAAAGCAATCAGGCCAAATTATCGAAGAAGAAGTTATATGTATTTCTGTCTAATCTAATCACCTTCTTATAAAATCCTTTTGCCCCATTTTAATGCCAAAAACAAAATCCACACGTATAAATTCTACTTTTTCTCCTTTCTTTTAACACATTTCTAGAAATGTATGGTAATGAGGATGGTTCTATACCAGCTACCTTCCAAATTTTGTTTATGATTGGATGGAAACCAGACATATCACAGGTAAGCTAACAATAAGTCAGAATTTTGGCATGGAGAATTTCACATGAAATGCATTTCTGATGTGTTGATGAAAGGTCATTTATCTTGTTGATACTAGGAAGCAAAAGTAGGGGGAAAAACATTAAATAGCTTCTGTCCATGAACTATTCTTGAACCCATTTCATATTGAAAACATTCCAAGATTCATCCATCCATCGTGAAACTCACAATGTGGGTAAAATATAGGTATTCATTGCTGACTATGTGACTTAAGCATGAATCATCTGCAGAGTGCAACCAAGAATAACCTGTTACTAAAAGAATAATGTTCTATATTTTAACCGGATGTTCATATTTGGACAGTGGCATGCTGAAATTGTTTGCTTAGCTAATCCTCTGAAAGCTTTCTTGGACTTAATTTGATTGTGTATAAATTGTCAGGTTTTCACTACTTAATAGTGATTGCATTCTTTGATAAAGAATTCTTTGGCAACCTTATTTGTTGTAAACTTCCTTGTCTTTTTGGGAATATGGGAAGAGTTTGCACTCAGGATTTCAATGGTAACAAGTATGTCTGTAGCTAGCAGATGTGTTGAAAAGAACTTAAGTGCAGGGTTCATAGACCTAGCTTTTTTGCATTTAACTTAATGCAATGGAGTCTATCTGCTCAAGCAACTGATAAATGATGTTTTGTTTGTGATATAGTATTCAATACTATTTAATTCATTTTTAAATCAATTAGCAATGCACCTTATTAGCACATACAGTCATTTTTATTCCATTTGTGAAGAAAAAGGAAAAAGAAATTTTGAAATTTGTTATTCAAGTTTTGCACATGATAAGTATTAATCATTTTCAGTGTAACATCATATTCAACCATAAATGATGTATTCCATGATGTTACTGTATTTTATAGTTAGCTAACTGTTGTTGACAATTGGTTCTTGCTTAAAGCAGCATTTGAGGTTGAGATGATTTTAGTAGATTATACCACTGTAGTTATTTCATTCAACTGAATTAGCAATGGCTATTTTATTAGCTCATCTAGTTAAATGTTTGTTTCAATTAATGAATAAACATTTACACAATTTTCAATATTTGTTGTTTGAGTTTTGCACATTTCACTTCTTTCACTGGATTATATATAACATGCAACAGAGAAAATAAATTGAGAAATAAAGTACGCTTGTGGTGAAACGTCATACAGGCTAACTGTCTTCACAAAATATTTGCTTGAAACAACAGTTTGAGTTGATATTGGGTAAAATGGAATATTTAGTCTAGTTTATTTATTTATTTCTCAACTCCATAAGCAATGACTACCTCATTAGCTCATATAGTCAAGTTTGCACCATGAACTTCATATTTACCAGAGAAAAGTAATATGAAATGACATATTGCATGATTTTACCTCATACAAGCTAACTGTTTTGACAATTTCATTACTTAAAGTAGCATTTTGAACATTTTTTGGGTAAACTATTACCACTATTTAGATCATTCAACTCAATAAGCAGAGTGCCTCAAAAACTCATATCGGCAATGTTATTAAGTAGTGAATAAATATGTCATTATTTTGAGAATATGTTATTAAAGCTTTACACATTATATTTTATTTATCAATGAAAAGCGTTCTGGATTAATATTGGTACAATCATAAGTTGCTGAACACTTCCAATTCATCTAAAGATTGTTGTTTTTAGTAGAGTGTCATTATAGTTTGAATTGCCATGATAGTCATCATAATATGGAAAAGTAGAAGGGCCTGGACATCTTAAATTCTAGCAGAATATCATTCGAGAGGCAACTTGATCCTGCTCGGATCAAAATTTCAGGCCCTCTAACTTGTGTATGAATACACTAACTGCAATATACAGTATTTTCCTACACCTGCTTCCTTGCAGTAGATTTTTGAACAGTTTTTTTTTAATATTTCTTTTGCATTTTCAATGATAACGAGAAGATTGGCAACACTGGCATATAGGTGCTGTAATTATTATTATTTAATCATTTACAACCTGTTTTCCTTTTACAGTTTAAGCAGAAGTTTTTGCTGAAGTTATACAATCATACAACCATCACAAAGTTGATCCTAGAATATTTTTTCCTCATTGACATGAAGCTGTCTCCTTTGGTCAACTTTGAGGCCAAATTAAAAATGATTTATTCATTCCTATTTAAATATTCATATGACGATTTATAGAACGTTGGGATGCCAAGTCACAACGTAATAGTCTTATCCCCGCTTCACTTTGTCTTAATTTGTGTGGACATAATTAGATTTTACCTCAAATGAGATTTTTTTTTAGAATGGAATAAAGTATTAGAGGTAATACGAAAAAAGATCTTGGATGATCATTGCAACTTAACTTTTGAGCATAGGATTTGGACATGTTTCACCTTTAAAAGCATACATAGATGTGAGGTGTTAACTGGATTTATGACTAAATCATTTTGGAACACCAGGCAGATTATTATATAAATTTGAGACACCTTTTAAACAGTGTGATCATCTTTAGAAAGAATAACTATATGCAATTAAGATTAAAAAGTAATACTTTTTATTTTTTTATTTTATGAACAAGGCGTATTTCTTAAAACTTACATAGTTCTTGTTGTTTTTCCAATGAAGTATAACCTTATTTTGGTAACCATACAGCTACGAGAATTTGCTTTGTCCCCTGACAATTACACTATGCCCTCCTGGTATCTGCTAAATGCCATAAATGGTCATTTTTTTTTGTATTATTCATCTTGCTCCAGAACTTGACATAACTACCCTTAGATCCGTATATTCGGTCTTTGTTGTTCATTGTGAGTTGTAATCAATACCATTCCTCCAAATATTGCTGTGTAATATCTTCAATCTTGTGGTGTTAGTCCACACTTGTACTCTCTTTGAGTCAGGCTAAGAGCATTGTGGCAGAAGAGAGAGAGAGAGAGAGCTATTTTTGGGAGTCTTCATCTAGAACAGTGTTATACCCTGCAGGCAGTATAACTACTCCTTGTCCATATAATACAACTTCTTGATGTTTGGCAGGTTGGATTTGCTTCACATAATTTGAGGTTCTCATGGGAGATGCATGGAGGAAAAGTATGTCAAGTGCCAATTATGTTTAATTACAGACTTCTTTGGAAAGAAGTTTGATATTCTGGTTTGACAGGACAAGTCTAATTTTAATGAAAGCTTTCATTACAATAGCATGGAAATGGAGTGATGAATGAAGAGATTACAAGAAAACAGAAGAAGAAGAAGGAAACAAAAACAGCATCCTTTCTCTTCGCAACCACTGGCATAGCATGCAGCTTTAAATTCAATATACTTTCTACTATTTGTCAAGTAAACTGTGGTATCCTGTGGATGACCATATATGGTGAAAACAGTAAACCAATTTCCCTCTGAAACCTCCTGAAGTTGCTAGTTATATTTACCCATGGAAAAGTCTTTGACCTATGCTGTATCTCTATCAATAATTAAATATGAGATCCTTTATGTTCAGATTTGTCTTGTCCTTATCAGTTGGGGACAGTTTGAAATTGCTCGAAGTCAACTTTAGTCAGAGAAGTTTGTACAATGCCAGCTATTTATTTTGATTTTAGTTGTGTCCCATCATTTCCGTGACAGATAAATGTTAAAAATTGTATTTGCTGTTTTAAAGATAGAAATGTCAAACTCCTGTTACAGTTGTTTTTGTTCCAATGGGAATTATTAACTGGAAGTTCATATTTACATTTCACAAGGCTAAAGCTTTAAGTGTTTCGAATAAATGGTCAAATATGCTAGCAGGTGGAAAAGCAGGTTGAGTCAAGAAAACTGGATGATGATGATGATGTACAGTTCTTTGAACTCAATATTGATAAATGTTTGGAAATCTCAACATGCACGACAAAAAAGGAGATGTTGTTGTCCCTTAAAATCCGTTTGCATGTAAGTGTTCACCCTTTGCAAGATATGTTTTTCCAGAAGGTTGCAATCGGGTCCTCGTGAACTTACATTTTATGCAAAGGGTTACAGGATGGCAGTTTAAAACATGTGACTTAGTTTGATGAATAAGGTATGCATAATGTTTTGCTGTTTTGTAATAGTGGGAAACTTTTTGTATAGGTATTCTCAAATTTGGTACCTTATTGAATTTTGGATTTGACCAGAACAGACCCATGCTACAACATAGGAAAAATACATAATCAAAAATGTTGAGACATCTTGAAAAATGTTAGGTCATAGTTTAAGTGCCAACAAGAGTTCCATACATTGAGCTTTGCTTGAGCTTTCCCAATCTTTCAATTCCATAGTGTCTAAACATTCTGGTTTCTAAAAATTTGGGATTCTCTGTTAGTTTTAACGAGTTCGGTTTTAATTTATCAATTTTATTGCTTTGCTGTACCACATGTAAGGCATTGTTCTTCATTTTGTGTAACATTGTATTTCATTTGAAAGAAAGTAACACAAGAGTCTCATAGTACTGTATTTGCATTTCGCCCCTGAGCAGCCCAAAAATGAACCTCTGGAAAAAGAGACCGAACATTGGTGATTTGACATTATCCCTTTCAAAGGAGTAACACGTTGCAAACAAATAAAGTGCTCATGGATTCTAGTAAAAGCAAACATCCATTTGCAGGCCTGATCTACCATAAGTGCAATCATAGCTCATGTCAGTGACTCAATTTTCTTTCAAGCTATCACCTTAAGATTTTGTGCCAGAGAAATGCTTCAAAGATGATGTGATAACGACTTCCTTCCATTACAGTAACAAATGGGAGCTATTGTCATTGCCTCTAATTTTTCACATTTTACGTTCAAAACCTTCGACCAAAGCTCCTTAGATTTTTTTTGAGACGGTTTGTTGCAACATTAATTCTCAGTTGCTATGGCTTTACTAATGACACAATATCTCACAACGATAAACAGCTCTTGTAAGACTACATCTTTGCACCTGTCCAGAATTGAAGTAAATCAAACTAGTATTCATCCATGTGTATTTGCTGTAGGCTGTATTCTTGTCTAATTTAAAAGACAAGTAGTAACCAGTAATTGGCAGGGATATAGACAACCTTTTTTCTTTCCTTTTTTGTCTTTCTTACTTTTTATTTTCCTTTCATTTCATAATCTTACATCCAATATAAAGAAGAAAGTGCATAGAAAAAGGAGATACTTAAAGCCTACCCTAAAATATGCTCTTGTATGTTAATGGATTGCTAGTAAATTGTGCAACTTGATGAGGCACTTTAAGCGAAATTCATGATATTCATTATTCTGTGCACACGTGATGTCATTGTGCACCACTCCAAATGTTGCTTACAATGCTGCGAACTAGTCAAATAATGCTGTTTTATAATACAAAGCGACAGTAACAACAGAAATACAACATCTCTTTATATACATGTCAAATAAAGAGCGAATATATACAAATCTTCTGTATATAGAGTTAAACAATGACGACAAGTGGTACATTGTCAGCTATTAATACGACTGTACAATGTTAAAGGTTTGTAAACATTTCAATTCTTGCGTGAGTATCCAGCTTACAATACAAAACAGCAGGAAGTTTGATTGGTCAATCCCTTTGGGAAAAAAAGTGTTGATCAGTTTTGCCAGTGGTCATATTTACCGAGTTTGACTTTCAAGGTCAGTAAGAAACAAGCTCCCTTGTAATCAAGAACATGTCTATGATATAGTCTGCCCCAATATTGATTCGGTTACCTCATATGATGTTTGAGACCTAATTGTACCAGGAAGATGGATGAAACTGTGGTATGACCTTAGGCGAAAAGAAGAAGCAAACTCTGTGAAATTGTCAAGTTCATCAGGCGTGACTTCGGACCTTTGGTTTAAGTTCATTTTCACTTGAAACGTATCAAGCAGTTTGGATAACTGCCAAGATTGACACCAGAGGTTTGATAAGGGCAAATATATTGCGATTAAACTGAATGAATGTCCGAAATTTTGAAGAATAACGTATTGAGAAAAGATTGTACCATTTCCGAATGTTGGCCTAACCAGCATTATATTTCAAAGACAAATCTTTCCGCCCATGCATTTAATTTCCTGCCTCTATATCGATTGAAAAAGGCAATGTAATATGAGTTTCCTGAGCATGCAGTGTTGAACTCTAATTCACCAGTACTATTTATTACTCCTAATAATTCACGTGTGATAATATGTCTTTTCACATGCAGAGCTGTGTGATCTGCTTAGCTCACAATCTCATCACATTACGGTGTACAGCCCCATGTGCAAACAGGGTTCATCTCGAAAAGATAACATTCAATGTGTTTATAAATGAAGAAAGCATTACACTTTACTGAAAGTATCAAAACAGTGTCAACACATTAGCACGCTCATCAAATCATTCCTATTTATTTTTATGTTCTATCCGTTTAATACTTCCTTTCATGTTCATTTAACATTGTTTATAGAAGGTAAGAAATCAGTGCATGAATATTGATTCTGGTCGCCCGATAAACCTGCAAACGGATACCCAAGACACTATGTTAATTTAACCATGAGAGATGGAAGCCTGTTGTCTTGAAAGCTAGTTCACATGATATAGTTTATTTGACCTATTGCTTAAAATGTTTCGCTCATCAATTCTTCTGTGAAGGTCTGCACCTGGTTTTTGTCATAAGCGCATTCAAGCAATGAAAAAGCTCATTGAGAAAGTTTTTCACGGGTCCATGCATATCATCTTTATTTGTTGTATGTTATTACCCTGGTGTGTTGCTGCAAGTGCATAGAAGATAGTAATGTTAGTCTTACATTGCAGTTTATTCATGCTTCAGTAATCTTGTTTAAATAATTTCAGCGGAGACAGTTACACACCTTAAAGCCTGCTGCAGAATTGTGAGTTACAATTTTGTTGGCTGTCTATTCCATTTAACGAAGAATTGTTCAATGGTTACCTTTGAAAGAGTATGATATATTCTGCAAAGGCACTTGTTGCATAAATGACTTTTCTATTCATCAGCCTGTGAAAAGCGAAACACAGCAAGAATGTTAATTTATATTTGGAGAAGTTTACAGTCCGTATTAATTAACTCACTGAATATGTTAATGGTTGCTTTTGAAAGCGTATAGTATATTCAGTAAAGGCACTTGTTACATAAATTACGTTTCTATTCATCAACATGTGAAAAGCGAAACACAGCAAGAATGTTAATTTATATTTGGCGTAGTTTACAGTCCTTATTAATTAACTCACTCAATTGTCACGTTTGCTTAGTTTTGTTCAATATCCCTTGTAAGGTTCAATACAGTTCATTGGCAATTTATATCCTTAATTTTAATGCAAGTGTGAATCTCTTTCTCTGAGAAGATGTTACCTCAGTACAAGAGCTACTAAACTAAATATATTAGCAAAGGTTTATGATTCCACTGCTATGGGCGATTTTCTGGAATTTTTTGAAAAAGGACCTGACGATTTATTGTCAATTGGAAAGATTTTTATGTTCAAGCTTGTGGTTACTACACTTTGATTTTATCTTGCTTTTGGCTTGTTTTCTTCCAAGCCAATGGTGTAACCTGTTTTTATCTTGTAAAAATATGCATATTGATTATCCGAAAGGATCATCTCCTTTTTATTTCAAAAGAATGTTTGCTTGGAGACTAGAGACAAATTGAAATTCAGGAGGAAGTTGCTGGCTGAAAAAACAGCGCTAACATTCTAACCTAAGGCACTATTTGTTAACTGAGGTCAAGACTGCTTTTAATTTTACAATTTGTAGTCAAGATTCTATTTTAATATGTGAACAGAAATTGGAAAACTGAAGCATTTTGTCTCATTTAGTTTTCTTTTCATTTGTTCTTCTTAAATGCTTGTAGCTATTGAAGAGAGAAATACTTCATTTTGTGAACAAGTTCTTTACATGATTGTTTTTCTTTTCTTAATTGTAATCCTTATGTGTTATTACAAATGACTCTAAAAATGCTAATATGCAGGTTTTGGCGAGCATTAGTATTGAAATTTTGCAAGTTTTCATAGCAAGTATTACAAATGTTCTGCACAAGTGGCATTAACGTTTTTGTTTTTTTGTCAAACACATATGTGACATTTCTAAAATTGATATTTGTGTACCTACTTCTCAAAATTGCAAGTTGCAAAAAGGCAAGTTTTAAAGTCATGGAAAGTTCTCATTGGAACTGTACCCTGTGTAGTTACAATCATTCTTTCATTCTAAAAAGTCATGTGTTGCTGTTTGTAACCAGAGGTAACAAGATAAAGAGGGCAAATGATTATGTAAATGGTGATTTGTATCGTTTACATTTTGTGATTAAATCACATACAGTACAGTACAATGTCACTGTGAATATTGTTTTCGAATAAGTTATAATCTTTAATACTCGACATATACTTTGTGGTAACTGAAATCCTCCGAAGTGCCAATTGCCTTTTCTGCTGGATTTAGAACTCCAAATATTCAGGTCAAACTGTAATCTTCATTCGAAATACAATGTTTCTTATGTTTTCTTTCTCTGTTTTTCTTTCTGGTAGGCTAAACCAGCAAAAAGAGGATCTGCCGAGATATCCTTTAAAGACTTGGAGAACATCAACAACCCAGTGGAAAAGACAGCAAAATAATCACAGAGTTGTTATAATTTATACCGCAGAAGAACTTTTAGTATGACGTAATAGTACTTTACAATACACAGTATAAGACCATGTTTGAGAGACTGATTTGTTGATATATCCTACAATTTACAAGCAAAGCCAAATAACTGTGATCAAAGCTCATTCATGCTATAATAGAAAGGGAATAAAAAACCAATAAACTATCATATTAGTGCAAGTTGGATTCCTTTCTTGATGTGTTGAGTTGTTGATATTTTCTGCGGTGTGTTGAAGTAATAATAGTTACCTCTGTGAGTAAAGTACAGTCTCCAGTGACCTTTATTCATCTACCACTGATAACATGTTTCATCTAAGTGTTGTCTTTCATTATAAAAACGAAGCTGCGTAAACTCTATGGGGACTTTGTACAATTTACATATTTGTCATAGGTTCTGAGAGATTAGCTTCGTGTAAGCTAACGGAAGTCTTCCACTAAAGCAGTAATGCATGTTTATTTGACTCTAATGCAATTTCTTTGATGCCTTGACAATCACTCGTATGCTCCCGAGGCTTCAGATTGCTACAGGAGATGACGCCAAATTTGTTGAAATGTCGTTTTTGTTTTCTCACTGGATTCAGGGGTCGTGTGTAGAGGATGCTAACTAGTACACATTTTCAGTTTACTTCTCATAAGAATCCTGGCACTGAATGGAAATATCTCAAATGATTGGGATTATTACTCACACGGTATAAAGATATATATTATTTGTTAATACTTGAAGTATACACTGAGTATCTTGGTCCATGTCTTGATTGTGCCGGCATAATTCTGGTAAAAATGTTAACTTCGCAGTTCTTCTAAAGCGTCTTCTATAGTCTTCTATGGCGCGTGTACTAGAAACTCAGTCTGTGGAATGCAAGTCCGTCTGGTTTTCTTGAACTTGATGGAGTCTTGAAATAGTGGCATCCTGACCATAAACCGTAAATATTTTAACCACTTTGGGAGATCTTTAGTTCAATAGAAAGAAAAAAGGGGGGATAAAAAGCACTTCCTTCGGAATGACAGGTTTTATGTTTCCTGAGACCCATTCTTTAACAATTTCTAAAAATAGCCTGGCATTTTCAATAACTTTCCGTTTCCAGGTTGCAATGATATGTTTTGAGACTTCTGTTTGGTAACATGTTTGAAGGAACAAAGCAGAGCTTCTTTTTGGGGGGGGGGGGGGGGAGGGGGTAAGTAAATTAGTACTCAGTTGATGTTGAGAACTGTATTAGTAAAATACAAATCGTTCTCCATGACAAGAAATTGAAATGCATATATTATGCTCGTGTTTGTAGTGATGAAGTATTTTGTTTCCATCTGTCACACCCTCTTGTCAGTGAACATTAGTAATGAGTATGTTCATGTTTGTTCATGAGAAAAAGAAAAGACATGTCGGATGTACTTAATTTATCGAAGATGATTGGGGTTCATGGTGTAACATGATAGCATTCCGTGTTTGTTATTAGCCTACGCATTACCAACTTATACGACTATTGATGGTGATGGTGTAAAAAAATCAATGTCACCGGCTGACAGTGTCTGGTAGGTGATTTAAGGTGCCGGAGGCCAAATATTTTGACTTCATGATGCGTTAATGACACCGCCTAGTGCCATGCCGATGTTTACGCAGAAGGGGGCCTCGGGAGTGATGCACCGATAAATCTGGAGGAAGCCGTATTACACGGAGAGAAACACGACTCGAGCGACTTTGTTGAGAGATGAGCATGTCATCTTTTGTACTGTAGAGCATCACTCAAACAGTTTTATTTTTTCTACCTTTGCAAGTACAGAAGATCCTGAAAAATGTAAAGGTTATAGGTCACAAATCACTGAGTTTTATATACAATATTGACTGATAGCTGGCGTAGAAGTTGATCAAATTGTTGACAAATAAAAATATATATAAACACAGCTCTTTTGAAAATGGTAGAACTAGGGTAGTTGACAACTGAACTGTGCTTTGTTTGGTTTTTGGTGTGAGAGGTAGGGTGGGGGTGAGGTGTTTCTTTTGTTAAGGGAAAACAACGTCATACAATTAAGCTTAATAATTTTAATGAAAATGGTGATGTGTGGCAGATTCCCCCCCCCCCCCCCCCAAAAAAAAAAAAAACTTTTAGCCCTTTTTAATTCTTTTTTATGGAAAATTTGGGGGGGAAATGGTGGAAGTGGGTTATTACCAAAACCAGGCGGCACA
>JAAAKB020000008.1:3923011-3934156 GCA_010014835.2 Apostichopus leukothele | reverse complement strand
ATGTGATTATATGACTGTTCACTTGAAAAGTGGAGGAGGAGAACATTTCTGCCAAGAACTCACTCACTCACTGCACTTGGGATATCTGGATTAGAATTTGAAGTTTTTGAATGGGGATCTGAGTCCTAATATAGTTCCTTCATACAAAGGAAATGTCGATGGAATTGGTTCCTAACAGAGCCATAACTCTATAAACGGCTCTAGATCTAACAGAGACTTATCTGAAACTGATTTAAAATATGTGTAATGATTTGTAAAAACCTTACATAAAATTGAGATACCTGAATTTAAATTTCAGATATCTGAAATTTATGCGAGAGATCTAAATTCGTGATCATACGCCACGGCTGCCAAACGTAACCGACATGTATTATCTATGTGCATTTGGCTAGCCATAGGACGTACATCGGGAGACGAACCTTTCTGTGAACGGCTGAACCAGAACTTCTACGTTGAATGTAACCCTTTCACCCTCTTTTACCATCCCGACTTGCCATGCGTGGAGTAAGTAATATAAAATTGCTAGAAATTGAATAAATTCATCAAATCCCCCATACTAAATGAATGATTTTAAAATTGCATTACATCTATCGTGTGTTTCCTTTCATTTAGGTGGGATAACAATCCTTCACGATGCAGATTTTTGTGAAAACTTTGACTGGGAAAACCATCACACTTGAGGTAAGGGGATTCGACATATCACGTTGTTGTAGACTGAAGCACACATACACATGTAGCCTAGCCCTAACGTTATGTCTGACTTGGGTGATATGTCGTAGGTTCACGTTGTGACGTAGGCCTACACATACTTTTGTGCGATAGGATGAACGCATTGACTAAAGGCTAAATTCGAAAGTTAGCTCAGTTTTTATGTCAGATAATGTAACTTATGTTATTTTCGGTACAATTTTCAACTATAGAACACCCTGCAAAATTTGAAATGGCCTATCACTTCTGCCACCTCGCTGCTACACTAGCTAGTTTTAAACTAGGCCTTTGTTAAATTACAGAATCCCCTTGCAACTCTTGAATCTCACAGATCATGACCAGAAGTCTCAATAGAAACAATGTATTGGCATTCTCAAAAAGCCCTTTGTGGGTATTCTGCAGTTGCTTCTTTGCCTAGCCTAGGCCTTAACCAGGATTGAGGGTCAGTGGATTTAACTTTTAAGCCTAGCCTTGGCCTATGCAATATTCTCTGTACATGCAGTCCACATGAAATTATCAATATAGCTTTGATCCCCCTGAGAGTCTGTATCCACCATGCCAGAACTTGAAGATTTTTTAATAATCCATTTAAAGGCTATATCGCAAACATGCTTTCACCGCTGAATGGAAACTCAGCGGACTTAGTTATCGTTATGAACACTTCCACGTAACCTTTCATTCTCAAAATTTCATGCCTGATTCCAAATACACCTCCACTCTTGAACGGGGTCTCAGTGAACTTTGATATTAATATGAAAACTTCCGCATAAGATTGCGTCGTTCTCAAAACAAAAGTACTAATGTAGTTTGTGTCACTGTGACTTCGCCTTTGGTTATCAGGCAGGTGTTGTCCGACAGTGTCAAGTATTTTAAAGTTCATATTTTTATTGCACTACAGTGCTAGTAAATAAGCCTAACATTTGCTTGTGAAGTTTTAATGCTGGGCTCCTATCTAGCCTAGTTGTGTGTAGGCCATTCTTAATGTGGCTTTAGTTCAGCTAAATTTTGAAAGCAGTTGTGAAAAGCAAATGAATCATATTTTAACCTACCTTTATATGTGTATAACCATCTTTACTTTCCCTTTTATTTTCCACTCACAGGTTGAACCTAGCGACACAATCGAAAATGTAAAGTCGAAGATACAAGATAAGGAAGGTAAAAACATTGATAAAGCCAAACAAATTGCCTATAGTGTCTGCCAACATAATATCTCTGTAAAATATGTATCAAGTATCTTAAAATGCTTTGGTAAGACTAAGTTCTTTCATCTTTCGGATTGCCTAATTAGGTGAATAATCTCTTCTTCTCTACATCCTCCCAACCACTCCCCCAGTCATTTACATTTTCAAATTTTGAGTATTCCCATTCTTTTTCACTTGAAATTGTAAGTTACATTTTCTTTGAAAGATAGTCCAGTTGCCTTTTTGATGATCTCTTGCTTCCTATCTTGAAACTTTTCAACTTTCTGGCTGGGAGGGAGGGGGAAATATTAGCAGATACCGACTGAGGTGGACCCTTTCGTGGATACAATGATGATTATTACACTTAGGACACCGCTGACAGCCATGATTATAAAGTGTTTCTGAGTATCCAACTAAAATAACTTCCTTTTGAGATATATACTTACCTAGGAAAATGCATTATTTGCAAATAACATATATGTCTTTTCAAAGTAAAGTTGTTGCTCACTGATGATGACGCCAAGCCTGCCCCTAGCTTTTCTAGACATTCTTTCTGCTAAAAAGTAAAGCAGACTTTTGCCAAAGTATTAAAGGGGAGAAAAATTGACTCTAGCCTGGCCCATAGCTATACCAATACTGGTCACATCCTTGACAAGTATCATTTCGAATAGTCAATCATCCATTTGATTATCTCAGGTAACAAAATGTTTAGCATGAATCATTCGCCACTTTTCAATCAACCTTTTCTTTTGGTGACCAGTGTTTGCTGATTTGAACAGCTGTTTTCCTATTTTGAGTGAAATTTGATTTCATATGTATAGTTTTGGATCTATGCTACGAAAATTTAACATAAATACTTTAAATTAACCTGGGTGTCAATTAAAAACCATGAAAAAGAATTCACTATAAATAGGCACAAATTGACCTTTTGTATTGCAGGGATTCCACCAGACCAACAGCGTCTTATCTTTGCGGGCAAACAACTTGAAGATGGAAGGACCCTCTCAGACTACAACATCCAGAAAGAATCCACGCTCCATCTGGTCCTGCGACTCCGTGGTGGCGGTAAGAAACGTAAGAAGAAGAACTACACCACACCTAAGAAGACCAGTCACAAGAAGAAGAAGGTCAAGCTTGCAGTACTCAAGTTTTACAAGGTACAATTTGGTTGGTGAAATGGGATTAAGAATTACTCGAAAAGTAGCAGTTTTTACTAGAACTTCGAAGAGTTGTCCCCTGGCTTGACATTTCATTGCCATGACATATCACTTGAAACAATAATCCGGTGGCTGGACTTTATTGCAGAAAAAAAAAACTGTTGCAGATTTTCATAAATTTTAAACATATCCTGCACTGTTAAAATGAATTGTGACAGGCGAGTCCAATGAATAGCAACATCGCTTACCAAAATGTTATCCGCGGGTCATATTTGCAGACTTATTTTGTAGTAGTAGTAGTGGGAAAGAAAACAATTGGAGATATAATATTTAACTGTTTAAAATCGCACAAAGTCCTGTTCTGCTTCTTCTATATAAGCACTGATGTAAGGGCACTCTATTTACTATAAAAGTAGTTCAGAGAAAGTAAGGGTATGGTAACCTGGAAGTTGTCTGTGCCATTGAGCAAGTGATCTTTCCCATCAAGAGCCAAGCATGGATACAATGATGATTAATGCACTTAGGACACCACTGACGTCTCTGATTATTAAGTCTTATCTGAGTATCCTTGTTGGCTCACATCAGTTGGCTCAAATCTGTTGGCAAAGTTGTTGGCTCAATCCAGCAAGTGTTTTTAGCTTTTCAAATGCGAGGTTTGTATTCAGCTAGCTCACTGTTTTGGTGATTGCGTATGCATTGTTCTGTACGCAGCTATCATCGCAGTGGTTCTTTAAAGTTCATCAGTGATGGCCCAAAAATTTTAGCATGCTAGAAAATATTAAAAATAATTTCCTTGAGCCTCGGATCCCCCAAAAGGTAGTCACATAGATTGAGGATTATTAAAGTAGACAAATATCTGGATGTGGATAACATCCATGAGACTGGCTGTAAAATGGTCGTTGAAATGTCAGTGCTGGTGACCATCATCCAATTTCCTAGCATATTGGAGGACAATACTGATGATCTTAAATCATCTTAAAAGTCACTACTTGCCAGATTTGTAGAGCTGTGATAATGATAGCATAACTCATGAGAGCAAGTGCTACTTGTGATCAGTTTGAACCCTTTCACCACTTGATGTTCTGGTTAGATTATTAAAATGTGTTTTAAAGCATTTTTTGAAAGCTTTTTTTTATTTTGCTTTCAATAGGTGGATGAAAATGGCAAGATCACTCGACTCCGCAGGGAATGCCCAAGTGAGGAATGTGGTGCAGGAGTCTTCATGGCATCTCACTTTGACAGACAATACTGTGGCAAGTGCTCTCTGACCTACGTCTTCAACAAACCAGAAGACAAATAGATGATGATGAAGAAGAAGAATTGAGAATCGTTTTGTTTAATTCCTCTATGGATGGAATAAAATTGAAAAAGTGAAAAGTTACTTTGATGCTTTCTGTCTTTATTTTGTTCAATTGTTAAATGGGTTTGTTAACTTTGTTTCATGAATTATAACCAAGCATTGTGGAAGGGGAAAAAGGGGTTGTGGAAAGAATTTCATTGTGAAATGTTATAGACCATTAAGAATAACTCTATATTACTCAATCACTTAGTTTAAAGGGGGGGGGGCAAATACAAATACCCTCTAAGACATCAGTCTCATGAACCACCTTAATGTAGAACAGTTTGGGCAGCTCTTTAGAAACAACACAAAAGTGAACCAAGAAACTGACCTCATAACATGTTAAAATTGGAACAAATGATGTATGGTATGGAAATACGAAGACAGACAATTATTGGTAGATTGGTTATAAAGTAATGGATTTGTGTTCATAATTAGGACTATTGAGAATTGGTCTCCTCATTTTAAAGGTGTACATCTTCAACACTATCGACAAATTACTGCCTTAAATCGTCCCTCCAGTTGGCAAATTATGTTTATAGCACATGCTCAGCACTTCTATCTCCCTCCATGCAGGTGTTGCTTCACCCCCTGTACTTTGTCATAGATGATCATATTGTCCTCCCACCTTTCCCAACATCCCACGTTTCTTTTTATTGTGTACACAAGTCAACTAGTCAAAGAATTGAATATTCAGATCGTTTCAACCATTCTCACTGGCTTGTGTATCTGGTCATTGTTTTAATGACCTTACATCAAATGTTCTGTGGAAATGACCGGGAAGCAGCAAGTTTTGGAGGATTTGGGTTTTCTTCACTCCAGGCCTATAGAGAAATCATGTGTATTACACAGAGAGTGTTTTAATGACCTTAGATCAAATGTTCTGCGGAAACGACCGGAAAGGCAAGCTTTGGGGGGTTTGCAGGTTTTCTTCACACCGGACCAATAGAGAAATCATGTGTATTACACAGAGAGTTGCAACATCCAGTACGATACCTTACCATACAAAAAATTCTGCTTGGTTTGCTGTCACTGCCTAGGTCATTGTTATATTATTGGATCCAAATTCTAGCATTCAAAAGTATGCTCCTGGTGGTGAGGACTTTCAAAATTCATTCCCAGATATTTGAGGAGTATTATAAGAGATGATTACATACTCTAGTGTGGGGAAATACAATGAAGTGTGGATTTTGAGGATGCATTATCACTATTCATGCATGGCTATTCTAGTATATTTGAGTAATATGGAATTTAACACATTAAGTATGTCCTAGCTAAACGCCTTTGGATTTTGCCAGAGAAAAAAAACAGCAAGTTTCAACCAGTAGACAAGAATATAAATACATGATAAGTCACTCAACAATCATCAGTCAAAGAATAGGCATGTTTTCCATACCTAACATAAGCCCTGTCTACTAATACTGCTTATTATCAGCAAATATTAATGTGCTACTCTCGTAAGCTGTCTGCACAGTAAATGATGCTTGTATTAATTCAGGTGAACACCAACCAATTAGAACTCGATTTGAGCCAGTAGATTTTTTAAATGAACAGGCATATTTCAGCAAGTGGATACAATTGTGGGTTGCTAGGTCTGTGCAGATCAGTTGTGTGTTACATTTAATGAACAGAGATTGGTTCCATGCTCTTAGCAAGAGGATTAACAGGATCCTTTATGACTGCACACGACTTGTACGAAGTAATGTAACTGATAGAAATGTGATAAGAAAAGTTATATTTATTCAAAATTATGAATTTGCACAAGTGAATAGAAATATTTCCATGCAGCAAATCTCTGCAGAAGAGAGAACCATTCACCTTTAAACATGGCAACATATTCAAGCTAATTAATCCTATAAGGTTCTATTCAAGAATTAGACCCAAACTGTTTCTGATTCAAGTAATAATCCACTTATCTATGGTAAACATCAATAAGTGGAATAAATTCCAATATGAAAGTATTTGGTGAAATTCCACAGGTAACTTAACACTGTTACACATATAAATAAGACCGAATCTACCTGCAAACACATCCATTCCAAACCAAGTTGGTTATATCATCAATTGACCAGCTTGAAGAGTATAAACAGAGAGTCCAGCAGTAGAGCCTAGTTGCTAGGGAGTTGACACTGGAGTAAAGTCACCCTTTGATTAAATAAGAGAAATAATTCTATTTCGTTTGCTCTTGAGTCCAGACAATAAAGTTCAGTTGCAATAACTGATTGCAGTTAAAGCCTTTCCTTGATTCTCTCATCACCACAACTGCCAAAATTACATTTCACCTATAAACTAGAAGCAGAGGGATTTGGGGAAATTCTCCCTAAGGTATGTATCGCAGCATGTGTGACTAGGACAACTCAATTGGCAGGGGGTGGGGGGGGGGGGGGGGCGTTTTGGAAAGATATTTCCTGGTAATTTTTCAGTCTACGAGGCTGCTCCTTTGAAAGATAAGAGGGAGGTGAGTTGATTAAGTGGCATTATATTTTCCGTGCTCACATTATCATTCTGTAAATAAATTAAACTTCAATGTTAACACTTCGCTGCACCATTCTCAAAATCACCTGCAAGCTGCTGAAAGTATACACTTGTTTGTTATAAAAACTTGTTAGTTTATATACTTTATTTGACATAAAGCTTTTAAGCACATGCAAGAACACCAACACTGGTAGTTAGATTTAAGTCTTTAGTATTTAAATTTATTTCCTCCAACACAGTCATGAAAGCAAACAGAAAGGTACAGACAGACTAAATTATGCAAATAATTGCTATCTTTATGCGAATAACTCTTAATTTAAAAAAAAGAAGATGTTTGCACGTAACCATGGTATTAAAATTGACCATCTTATTGGTACTAAAATCCCATTACAACACAGGTCAATATTTTAAGGTGACCACAGTTTCACAAAATCCAGGGACAAGATATTGATGTTGACTCCCTAAAGTTGACATCTTGATGATCAAGGGTTAATTACCTACAACTCTACAGTTATAAGGAAGGGTGGAATTTTGAGGGCCTCTCAGTGCTTTGGTTGTTCTATTTCTCAAGGATAATACTGGTCATGACAATCCACATAGTTTGCATGCCTTAGTTAGTTCAGAACATCTCATCGACAAAATAACATGTCCAAGATAAAAGTCCGAAGCCAAAATACAAAGTTGAATGTAATAGAAGTTACATTATTTATTATTAAGTGCAAAACAATGTTTTCATTTGGAATAACCAGCTATGAAATTATTGCAGGATCTGGTTTGACTTTATCTGTGAGTCATGAATGAACAATACGTTTGTAACTGTAAACAATCGCATCTTGTGTTCATGCCGTTTCTATTATTACTGAAGGTCAAACAGGTTAAAATTTCTTCAGGGCTTTTCCCCATATTTAGGGATATTCCCAGGACAGTACATTCACCTGGGACACAGCAAACCCCAGGACGGTATAGTAAAACTGTAGATTGTCCCCAGAAATCTGTGTGTCTAGTCACCTTACAAAACTTTGACTTAAAAGGTAAAAGTTAATCGGTATATGGTCTCAAGTTTTAAGATGCTCAAAATTGCTAGAAGTTTTCAAAGGTGCTTTCTTACAGGTTCTGATCCTTCAAGTTAGTCCCATCCATTGAAGAACATTAAAATAGACAATTAAATGTCTCAGTGTAGATAACTGCTTCAAGAGTGACGGTTAAATGCCTGTTGATTAGGTGATTACAGGTGACCATTATCTGACTTTTCTAGCATATTTGAGGGATAGTTGCTGATGACCCTTATAATGTTAAATAAGGAAGAGAAAGTTTTAAAAAGAGTTGAGTGGTTCATTTTCGTTTAGCATGTGATAGGTCTCCAACGGACAATTACCTCGGAAGCAACATTTTCTCGACTTTCACTTGGTGAAAAACCAGGACTTTGATCAATTGCAATCTTAGTTTGTGTGATACTGAGACATTTTGGTAAAAATTGTAGAAAATGGATGACTAGCTATGCTAATAGTTTTTAATTGTTTATATATTAAAATATTTTAATTTGGTGAATTTAGCAAGCTTGGTCATTTCCCTTTTTTCCCTTTTTTCCCATTTCCCTGTCATTTATAACAGTCTCTCAAAAGTCCAAATCCCATTCAACTGGCTGCGGTTCCTGTTTCACTTCATAGCAAAGGATGGTGTCACCAGGCAAGTAGTCTAAAGGCTCCTGAAACATGACACCACACTCCATCTCCTTGGTTACCATGGCGACATCATCTTTATGATGCTTCAAGGAATCTAGCATCCCTGGGTAGAAAAAAAAAATGCAAAAGTTGGAATAAATTCAGATCAGCTTTTATGCATAGCTAGAAATGATCTAAATAGGGAGTGAAAGGGGTTGGAGACAATTGGGGAAGGGAGGAAGGTTTAAGGTTTCCACTGCATTCTTTGATATTGATATTGGAGACCATAGTGTCAAATAATTGCAAATAATAATATAATTTGAAAGCAATGCCCATATCAAATCAAATGGACATCAAGAACTAATACATACCTTCATGTAAACTTTTATTATTTCGAAGCAATTTGAATCGTCCGTTTAGTACGAGTTGACCTTTGTTGACCCTGCAGCCAGCTACTGGGACCTTCTTTTTACCCACAGATATATCAAACGGTTGGATTACTGTCGCTTCACCTTTGAGAGAAATGTAAACGTAAATATCGATCTATTACCAGTAACAGGTGAAACTTTAAAGGAGATGAACCGAAAAGTTTCTTGTATGTTGGGACAAGGATTCAAGTATTAAGCCAAAATAATAATGCGATATGTAGATAGCCATATAGGTTGGCATGGCCATAGCAAGACTGGTCAACATGGCTAAAGCCACAAAGGATAACCTGCCACAGCCGTATCGGTCGCCGTAGCAGGTTGACTGATTACAAAATAGGTCAACATGGCTGTGGCCAAAGAGATAACACATCATAGCTGTGTGGTTCAAACAATGCTAATGCAGTATTCTGACGATTACATGACTGGCGCTGAAGCTACAAGTATGTTGTGACTAGAGGAAGAACAAATAATAGGTCTACTGGGGTTTAATTCATACGGGTTCAAACCAGAAAGCCAGCAGGCTTATTGCTTCCTTGCCTTATATGTTTACACTGTATATGGAATCACCTGATTTGATAGAGCAAACTGAGGAAAATGTGTTCTGAATTCAAGTACCAGAACATCAGAAAAGAGTTCCAGATATAAACTTGATAATTGCAAAGGTATTACTCTGCTATGATTGATGACTGATAACAGTCATTAGTGGAAGTGGGAAAACCCAGTCAGCCACTTAAATAAGGAAAGGTCAAATCCTGACACAGAAAAGCCATTTATCAAAAGATATGGTTGAGTTGAAAGCTTACAAGATTTCCAGACTTTGACCTCAGTTGACTTCAAATGACCTTCAATCAGCATCACATTTGAGCAAATATTTGGACGATATCTCTCACTAAAAGTTAAGGTCAAGTGTTTTGTGTCACAATAAATCCCTGAGGTCTTTAATATTGAGACTTGAGAGATTTTTAAGATATTGTGCAGTAATGTCTGACTAAACTTAGATACAAATGACATTTTGAACAGCATCTTAAATCTGTACCAATTAAGTATGATGAGAGCATGGATGTCTACCAAGATATTGAGTGCAATGAAATATTACCCTGACATCATTATCAATTTCATAACAACAATATCAATTAAGGTCTGACCAATTATGTGCTTTTGTCATGCTGAAACTAAAAGCTTATTACTGACCACTCTCTAATAAGAAAGGTTTTCTGGGATTGAATTCTGCTAGCCTTAAACAATCATTTGACTTGAAGCAAATTAGAAGTCTCAACTTGAAAACAAACTTATCCAGCTACAGTGCTGTTAAGGTTTTTACACTTTCCCCCTTGCTGATATATTCACACCTTGCCCACTGCTGACCTCAATTGACCTTTTTCCTCCACCACAATCAATTGGGATTCACTGAACTAATTGCAGGAAATCCACATGCCAAATATGAGAACTGCATAGGCAACCTTCCTTGAGATATCATGTTTACAAGCTTTTCACACTTTTTCCCCCCTGTTGACCTCAAATGACCTTTGACAAAATTTATGAAAAAACAGGACAGATGGTCTACTCACCAACGGAAAACTACACACTAAGTTTGAACTCCCTGCAACTTCTACTTCTTGAGATATTGTGTGAACAATGTTTTCAGACTCTGATCAGTGCTGACCTCAAATGACCTTTGTCCAATACCAACAACAATCCCAAACCAGTTCTACCTAAGGGGAACCTACATACCAACTATGAAATATACCCCAGTCATCCTTCTGAAGTTAGAGCGTTTAGGAACAAGTGTCACATACACACAAACACACGTACACACACACGCAATCAACCATTGCATAGATTCCTTCTGCCTTCGTCAAGGAATCAAAAAGCGGTAGCTAAAAATTTCTACATAACTGAATCTGTACATATCAATAAGGCCATAGCCATAGACTTTGAAGAGATGTCCATAGCCGCATGGGTGAAGTAGATAAATGCGACATGGACAAATTTATTTTCTATTTCCTCCACACTTTTCCAATTGACTGAAAAATTCATTCAAAACTAGAAAATTACTTCAAAAGTGATTCTCATGCTTGGATTATACCTACCGACGACTTCGTGGACGTCTTTGGGAGGAATTCTGACGCTGAGTTCATCCTTCAAGTCTTCTACAAATTTATAGATGATACTGTGGTGTTTTATAGGGACTTGATT
>JAAAKB020000008.1:3809972-3824778 GCA_010014835.2 Apostichopus leukothele | reverse complement strand
CCACCCCTTTGCCCAACCCCTTTGCCCACCCCTTCTCCCACTACCACCACCATAATTTGCAAGCGCTGATACAAGCACAGCCGGTAATGGAGTTGCCAAGATATTTCCAAGGGATGCGAGTAGTAGAAAAGGGTTAAAGTTAGTCAGTATAGGCCGCTATAATTTGCTAGAAGTTTTCAGAAAGTATTTTCCTGGAGGTCTTTACCCTCCAAGTTGTTCTCAGACATTTTTAAGGAACACACAAGATGACTGAATGTCCCAGCGAAGAAAATCTCCTCCAAGGTTGTACCACAAAAACAGTTTAAAAAGTTTGACCAAAAGTGACCATATTTGAATATCTAGCATATTTGGGGCCAATACAGCATACCTTGAAGAAACACTGAAGTAGGCAAACACCAAGAATTAAATATTGAAGTTTTACTACATTATTGTGCCATTGTTCCATTCCCAAAACATGACATGGTATGGTTTGCAAATATCATCATCATCATCATCAGGATCATATAAAAGCTTTCCTCTCTATGAAAAGAAAACTGGAACTGTTTGGAATATAAGGTCAAAGTTCAGCCAAAGTGTGATCAGTAATGTAAACAATGTTAGCATGGGGAGTACATGGAACACTTTCCATTGATAAACAGATATTAATCTTGTTTATAAAGGAAGCCTCCATGGAACCAGTCAATTTAAACATTGGGGATGTACTTAAAAGCCACAGGTAATGGAAGCTTTTATCATCAGAGGAATTTGTGGTGGTCTTGGTTTTTTGCAGGGTGGACCCCCCCCCCCCCAAATACGATGAGGATGACATGGGGGGAGGGGGACAGAAAAGTAGTCGTATAATATTAAACATGTAGGCAGATATGTTTGAAAAATGTTAAAATATTTCTTCAGCTGGCAAACAGCTTTGAAAAAACTAAACGGGAGACATTCTTACAACATTGCACCCCTGACCCCATTTCCATGTCCCCCTTTCCATGTTCCCCCCACATGTCATACCCATCCATATTACTATCCACCCAAGTATTCCCAAAGTGTGGCTATACTAAACAGAAAAGAAAAGAATCATTTAATCCGAAACAAATTTGTATAACTCATTGATTATTAAGGAGGCCGTTTTTTTAGATTGCCTTCATTCTGTGATTTAAAGTCATATAATTTATATACTACAACATAGCGTGGGACACTTTTAGAATCCCCGATGACATGCACCTATAAAACTTACCCATGATCAGGGAGCCTCAGACCCCCAACTGTCTTGGGAAAGGTTGGATTCATAAATTCAATGTACCTACAAGTATTGGGTTATCGATAGAGGCTTCCTCGCCACAAATCAAAGTCTCCAAAATACCTTGAATAGCCTAGGCCCAGCTGTCAGGATCGAAAGGGTATTTATATATACTGTAGACTCACAGAGTCTGAATCAAGTCATCACAGACATAAATCGCAGTGCCAAAAAAATCTCCCCCACCTTGTCAAATCCTATTTCAAACAATGGGATCTAGTTATGGACAGGTGTGTGTGGCTTGGGGAAACCCTCCTCATTTTTCTTCCTTATTCTATTTGAGAGGGAAAACCCCTCTCTGACAACAGACAGGCACAGGAGGCACTACTTGCTTTAACAACCAACCAGTCTTTATTTTTTAGTGGTACAAGTTCAATGAGGGCCGCAGGTGTAGCGATATGTCATGAGGGCATTACTCCACACCTTGACAACTCCAAAACAATTGCCATGATAGAGGCTTCCCCCAACCACAGCATGTGTACAGCACCCAAGTGGCAAGACAGACACCTTCTGGAGCACGACCTGACAGCAATTGTCAGTAGCCGTCAAACGAAATGAGAGGGAAGGAGAGCTGTTAACGATATGATTACTGGCCTGGTTGGGTGTTGGGTACACTGGCTATTAAAACTCTAATGGATTTAGAGGTGTCGAGACGACATCTATAGCAGAGAAGCTCACAGGGAGGCTAAGTAGCCATGTACTCTGACGAATCAAGAAGCACCACACTTAATATCTTAGACCGTTTGAAAACCCAACGATCCTACAGATTCGGGGCACAGCGATCGCTGAGAATTTAACCCAAAAAATTACATGAAAAATTTTAGTTTTATCGATGCTTTCCTTTCGGCAGATGGTTCTCAAATCTAGGGCACCTCGATCCAGTCGTCCTGTCCTATCAGAAGACGACGTTTGTCACTGGACTTAATGAGACTGGATTGCTCTAATAGGTCCAACCAAATTGGTAAAATTAAAAAAATCTGAAGACCGAAAATGCTGGTTCGAAAATGTTACTTAATTTGTAAACAGCATGGGCAGACAGTATTGGAGATACTGTTAAAGCTCTTAACAGCTCTGAAATGTCTCAGGGGTTAATTTTATATCAAAGAACTACGATATTAGAAGCATAAAGTCAGTATGGACCTGAATATCGAAAAAGATGATAAAAAACTTTTGTCAAGTAAAAATTTACGACTGTGAGAGAACATCATTTTCATGGCATTGCAAATGTACAGAACAAAATATTGACTTTAATTGTAAATTTTGTGGGCTCTTGTCTGACAAGAAACTGAAAATTTTGTTATCGAATACTCATTTTTCCTCAATTTCTGCACATATTAGACCTTTACATGAGATGACTGCAGGAATTCCAATGCTGCTTTGTATGCCAGCGATTACGAACTTAAGAGAACCTGCACAATTCATTGAAAGTTAGATTAATATATCACATCCCTAAACCAAAAGATAAAGTAATATTTTCATATCGATATTCATAAAAGTTGGTGCACAGTAGTCAAAATTTCTTCCCTGATAAAACTCTCTTATAAGACTTTAATAATAAAACATCAGCTATATGGTATTATTATTATTATTTTGAGAAATGTTTTTTTTGGAGGATTCAATGTTCTTCTCCGATAAAATCACATAAATTTTGCCCGTTTGCAAGTGTTATTACATTGATTCATATTGAAAATTCATATTGAAAATTTTGCGACGTTTTTTTCTTTTAAAATCAAACTCTCTCCTCTGGCATATAACATTCAGGCCTAGATCACCAGCCAATGTGCGCCCTGGTGCGCCTATCTCCCAATTGTCTTTACGCTTAGAAGACACTCTAAGGCCAGAGAAACCCAATCAAACGAAATGGAAAAGAACCGTAAAAAAAAGCCCTGCTTTGTGCTTAGCTTCTCTTCATCAAACTGATTGAAATGCTGTAGGAATTTTTTCATTTCCAATAAAAATCTTTCCCTTTTTCTTTCCCTTCTCCAACTTCCCTCCATGAAAGTTTTACTCTAAACAAACTACCATTATGAGGGCTGCAAAGCATAAACATAATTGTTCCAGTCCTGGGTTCAAATGATCCTATAAACATACAAAGCCAAAGAACTAAATAAGTAAACAAATCGTAAATATTGTAAAGCCTGGCCTTTTAATAGCCAACAACAAAATATGACAGCGTCTACCCTTTTATTTTTTTATCCTTCTTTCGACTATACGCATTTCTTGGGATCACTCTCCCTAGATTAGCAACTGACATTTTCTTTTTCCCTCCTTGTTTGTCACTTGTCGGGAATGATAATGCTGTTACGTCTGTCGTGAAATCCTGCAAAAGATATCTTCCCTTCAAGCAACATTTTAGTGTTAAATTGGCCAAATTTTTTCCCTGTACTGTATTTCAAAACACAATCGCTGGCGACGATATTTTAGATCGATACAAAGTAGTTTATGAAACTAAATTTGGTAAATAGAATATTTTTTTTCCTTCCCTTTCAAACCCCACCCCCCCCCTTCTTTTTTTAATAATTATTATCTTTTCTGCTCCCTGCAGTTCCTCCTAGCACCCATACCATTGTAACACTTTTTCATACTATGCACAATTTAGTTAAGTCCTTTTAAAAAAAAAAATTCTTAAAATTCTTTGCCTTCTATTTTTCTTGATAATTATTGAATGAATAAAGTCTTAATAACATTGTAAAGAAGTGAACTTCCATGTTGCATTATTTTTTTTTTATTTGTCTCCTTTTTAGGGTATCTATGTACATGTCCATGTGTATGTGAGTATGTGTGTTTATTAATGTTTGTGTGCTTGCCCCATGATTTATCGGCATCATCAGGGTATGCCTGTTCACAAATGACTGACTACTTTATAAAAATATAAGCGGTTCTAATTCAGCTTCAGACTGCGATCAATTCACCCAAATTGCGTGGAAACGAGACGGAATACTTTCTATAATATTTTATTTATACACCTTTTTTTTTTCTTTCTTTTTTATAATTTATTAAAATAAAATTTAACTTTTTTTAAATTCTTAAAACTGTATTCTTTCTTATAATGTTCTCGCTTTGTTTAACCTCCACAAATTTTTCTGAGCTGGCAGGCTGTACCAGTACCCACCCGACTGGCTAAGTACGAGAAAAAAATCTGAGAATGAATTCCAGCAGCCTAGATATTGAGACATGAGGGATGAATTCATTTGCCTGAGGCATCGTTGTCGTTCAACTCTGCTCTGTGTGAAGGATGAAGCTTCCCTTCTCTTCTTCTTCCATCTCAAATTGAGATTCATACGCTCAATGTTTACTTAGCAGTGCGCACTGAAGCAGTTGTCCGGCGCTAGTTTTTCGGCATTAATATTTCACTTATTCCTAAACTAACTTTGAAAACGCTCGATTTGGTCGGCCACTAATGCATACACAAACATGTGTGCAATTAAGAGCTCAGGAAAACACATGGGGAGGAGAGAAAACATGGCTCATTAGCGAATTTAACCAACACTCATAGTCAAACTTGGCCTTGCCTTTTAACCTAGCAACACATAAAGAAAAGCAAACAGCCGAAGCTTCCTGAGCGTGCCAGCACAGTGATACAGCCATGCCGCTCGCCGAAACCACGACGACGGCAGCGAGAGAGAGAGAGAGAGAGAGATAGCTAGAACGTTGGGTGACATAATACAATGGAGATTTATTTTGAATTTTCACCTGGGGCTGATAATATCCTTCCATTATTAAAGAGAGGATTAAGGGTGCATTGTACAGGTGGCGGCATTGTCACCCTAACTTTTGTGAAACCGAATCCAATGATGCCTCATACAACTTGTCATTGTAGCCACAAAACTACAACATCGTTTCGGCCAGCTAGATACAATCTTACAGTTATAATTCAGACGTGGTGATTCAAATCGTGTTAAGAACAGCTGGAAAAACTGCGACCGAAAGATGTATTTCGCAATACTTCGTAGTTGATATGCAGACCTACACTTGCAAAAATGAAGATATCTACCTCCCCGCTACTACTGGTTTTTAAGCAGACTTTAGATGTACTTTGAAAGCAAAAAAAATCACGAAACATAAACTCAAACAAGTTCATCCAAATGCATGACAAATTTGACCTCAAAGCAAAGACCTCGATATAATTTTACGTTTTCAACTTTCAACATTATTCAAACTATATTTTTTTTATAAGATTACAGAACGTAACAACTTTCAGATACATTAAGAAGTGGTAGTTAAGATAAAAGGTTGTAACATCTTCCACATGTTTGTCGTTGTCATTGTCATTGTCTTTGTCGCTGTGGATGTCACTAATTATAAGTACTTGGAATCGTTGCAATGGTCTGTTTTCGACCGATGTGTATTAAAACCCTCTGTACAAGGCACATTCATGCTAACAGTGTTCTGCAACAAATTTCCGATTAAAGCATATGTAACATTAAAAATGCTCGACAGTGTTTTCACACTGTTGGCATTAAATGCTGCAAGGCATTTCCAGCCACACACACCGATATATTCCATTTTCGCTCAAATCCAGACGACTTGGAGACTATTTCAACGCTCAAGCCCTGGTTAACACTATCAATCATCTTGCTGGTAGATAACAGTGAGGAGTATTTTAAACGTGCGTACGCCACAAATTTCCATCCGAGCCAAATGAAAGCCTTCTACTAGCTGTTTACAGATAGTAAGACAATAGGATGTTCATGCCTTAATGGTCTCTGTTTACAACTTTTACCTAAAAACGTTGGAAATTTGGGGGTCCAAAAAATTACAAATTAGTCACTTCGGCAGTCAATATACACAGTTGTTTACAAAACTTTAAACAGATCTCCAAATGTAGATAAATATATATATGTTACAACCTACTGAGTAATGATTTGAGACATGACATATAAACATGGTATTTCTTTGGTAAGGTACTTTTTAAGTACCAAAATGAAACTGTGAATATTCATGAAGGGTCGGTCGGTTCAGGCATTTTCTTATCCCCGTTAGGTTTAAGACTGACTGGTATTAGGAAATATCCTATGGAATGTGTTTACCCATAAATAGATGAACATACTTCCTATCCATTTATCCTTCACAAACAAGAACGTTTTTCTATGGATATAACCTACCAGAGAATGTGGATAACTGGATGGTAAAGTTTGGAAAGGAATATGCTACAATAAATATCTTTAGCATAAAGTTAATTTTATGGGTCTGTTTGGACATACTACCATTTCAAAAAATTAAAAATTTTGTACAGACTATATACCAGCAATCCTTCACAATTGTTATTGATTTTTTTTTTTTAATTATTCTGTTCTTTTCTGTTTTTTCCCCTTTTATATAGACTTTATTAGGATTATAAATAGTTGAACTGAATGAACTAAAACAGTTCAATTCTCTGTATCACTTCTCACATATATAAAATATATGATACACTACTCCAATTCTCTCTACACTGCTAATACCACGATATTAAAACCTCCATGGTTTGGGCAAATTGCGGCTAATTTTTTACGATGTGACTCATAAAACTACAGTAGGATACTACAAAACTCATCTCTTTTGGCATTGCTTTCCCAAATAAGAGAAAGCCTTCTTGGTATCTAACTCAATTACTGGCAGCTGGTTGGTACTTCCATGTGGTTTAATCTGTTAAAGTTATCATAAAAATCTCAGGGAAATACAGGACAAATTGGCGATATAATCAGTGTTATGAAAAAAATAAGCAAGGCAAAAAAACAAAAAAAAATAATAATAATCATAAAAATTTATATTAGAAGACCCTCTCGCTTGGTATTTTCTGAACTTTTAACATTCTAGCAGAGAAAGAAGGAAAAAAAAAGCATTAATACTTCATCTTCTTCTTCATATTCTTCTTCTTCTTCTTCCCTATTTGTACTGGAAGAAACTTAATCAAGATCCGATGACGATTCGGATAATGAGAGAATAAGAGGAGAGAGATGGAGATGGAGATGTAGAGAGAGAGAGAAGAGAGAACACCGTAGGAGAGCTGTGAGAATGTCTTGATTGTGGTGTATGAGAGACTTGAAAGCTGTAATTGCAATCTTTCATTAGCGTTCTGTTTCACTCCCTCTACAAGCTGAAAGCAATCAATCATTGCTCACCGATTGATGCAACTCTTTATTCCTGAGCTGAGTGTTTGGCCCTGACTAAGTGAATTTTAACACAATTTGTGAGACTGATGCGAGCTAGTGAAGCAAGCTAGATGAAATTAGTGTTCCCATCTCAAGCATTTTTGTTAGGCAAATTGCAGCAGTTTGCAGACGGCTGAAAACACAATCGGGCAGCCGGGAACTGTCACAAATTGAATCTATCGGTCATTCACTTGTGCCGTCGGTAACTGTTTACGCTGGTGGCGCAAACATGTGACATATCCGAGCACACCTCACAAGAAAAAAAACGCGAAACCCCTCCGAGGCAAATCTCTGACGAGGTCCCAAATTAACGTGATCATTTTGCAATAACTGGCGAAACAATTGAAGATGAATCTTTTCAATTTATGGGGCAGGTTGGCCGGAGGGGGTTTCTCCCAACTGTTTCCTTGTATTCATGCTCCTAACGTATGATGCTTCTTTCGAAAACGGACTGGTTCCCTTTTTGCTAAACTGTAATTTGATCAGTTTGTAAACAAAACAGTATTGGGTTGGAGCTGTCTTTGTGGTTATACAAAAAAAAAAATTTGGGAGAAGAAGATGAAGAAGAAGAGGATGAGTAAAGTCAAGAAAAAGTTTATAAAGAAACTTTTCACAGAGAGAGGGAAGGAAATTTGATACATGTATTCTGCGGTTTCGACTCGACTTTGCTAACGTTTGTCAAAGTAGGGCGTTTACGGATGTTACAAGAGAAAGGCGAAAAAACCCAAAAGATTACGGGAAAGGTCTTTATTTTAGCTTCAGCAGGAAAAGCTGACATCAAATGCTCACCCAAAAGTGTTTGATATGGTTTTACAATCACTTTGTTAAAAAGTGAAACAAATATGAATGAATAAAAAAATTTTTAAAAAGGTGAAAACTTATAATCAGCAAATGGATTAGCCATGATATTATTAGCCACGTACACCACGGATATGAAAGATACTCAATTAGAAACTAATGCAGTGAGAATACTTGGGTAGGGAGAGACCTTTGTAGCGACTGTGCCTTTTTGTGCTGTTATAATGTGTGTATATATGAAGATCTTGTTAACTGCGCAACACCCCTACACATAAAACCCGTTGTAATCAACACCAGCGCCGATTCCTTTTTTCCGGAAAACCCGAGTCTATAATTTATGGCTACAAGGAATCCTAAGGAGGTACTTGTATTGACTTCCCTCTCTTCTTTGTCCTTTTGTTTAAAACAAATCATAAATGATATGACAGATTTTGAAATGTTAACCCGAGAGCTCCTCCTAATTGCCTGAAGCACTACCAGCAAAATGTTACTGGGAGGATATTTGTCCTGGTCATATGAGGGCATAAGAGCTTCTCTCTACCCACTCTCTCCTTCTCTTACCACCACCAAAAAAGAAAACACAAAAATCTCTCTCCACAAATAGCTTCCAACATTTTTGGGCTTCAACAGTCATTCTACAATAGTCATTATATCATCTATACAAGTAATGGAGGTTACAATCAAAGTTTTAGGGCACCGCAGATCTGCAATCCACTGTAACTGTACTTAATTTCAACATAGACGTTCTTTAATACAGAGAGAGTTTTAACCCAAAAGTAGGAACCACAAATGAGAGATGCTTTCAATGAAATATCAATTGTACGTTGCTGTCAACACAGCCTAAATGCATATAGGCCCTATATATATTTATAGACATAAGTTTCTGTCTTAGTGCTGCTGCATGGGTGGGAGGGAGGGGGGCAGGAAGGTTGGGGGCCTTTCTCCAAAACGGCTTACATTCTATAAACCACGCAAAGTTGTGTACACTGGTGCAAATGTACCTGAAAAGATGGAACTGGTAACAATATTTTACACCTAAGGCTCATATCTCAATGTGGATTAGACATCCCTTCACTTAATAGACCTCTTCCCAGGATGGACATCAGCCAATATTTGTGTCCCCCCCAAAAAAGGGGACAAATTTGAAACCTGGGTTATTGGCCTAGCTACAGTAACAAACGGTGCAGATATTTATGGAATGAACTGTGACATTTATAAGAAACATGAATTAAGAAACATGTTCAGGAGACCATACAGTATAGGATGATGGCAATATGAAAACATTCTGTATTCCACTCCTAAATGTATTCCCAAATGTACTCCCCAATGTATTCCAATCATAAATGTATTCCCAATGTATTCCAACTCTGTATTCCATTGACAAAACTTTTTGGCACAAAGTAGGTGAAAAGTAGATGGCGAGTTTGAAGACATTACAGTAGATACATTATGGCACGTGACAATATACCTATTAATATTCTGTTTATTTCAGAAAGATTCAAGTCAAAGAGACTATGTTTATATTTTCTAGAAATGTTTTCTCGCCAAGATGACATACCTGAAGTAAACTAAAATAATGTACACCATTGATGAGATTTTGTTACAAGAAATCTGAAGACAGAATGCAGAAAATCTCCCCTGCAACAAAACTTGCGAATCAAACCCCAAAACATTACAAACACCTTCCATCGTTATTATTTAACTACTCCCGTTGAGCATAACTAGAACAAATACAACTACAGGCCAACAGTTTGAAGGTAACCTATTTTTTTTCTCAGTGTTTCTGTTAGTATCTTCCAGTGTATTTAAAAAAGAAACCACTGTGGTAATTAGTAAATTATGAGAATTGGGAGCTTTAAAGGCAGAAATTCAGCCAAAAGGGTGAGTTGGAGGCGAGGGGAGGGGTGGGGCTGGAGAACGGGAGGAGGGAAGGGAACCACAGGGTACAAGAAAGTTAAAGGAAGTCTTCAAGTCTTTTTTCTGATTTGAAAGAGCAAAAGCATTGGCTTGAAAAGAATTCCTGTGAGAGAAATTCATAACATACGATTTATTTCCATGCTCTGCCAAAAGGAATTTTCCAGTCCTATGCTGGCACCCAAGTCTTGTGAAACGAACCAGATTTTCCAGGCATTGCCAGTCGGGATTAAAGCACCAAAGCTTTTGTTGTTTGTTGACAAAAACAGTTTGTCTGCCGACATTAGAGGAAGGCTGATTAGATCGTTATAAACACACACAAAAAATTATCAAAGAATTACTTTGGTATGAATATAAAAGTATTAACACTTCCTATTAATCTACTAGATTCATTGTCTGTTGACTATGAATTTATGATGAAAAAAATCCCATCAAAATATTTAATAGTGACTCTTCAAAGATTTCTTTGGGCTATTTTCAACATTCAAACAAACCTCTCCATCCATCCAATAATAAAGAGGCCAATATTTTTTACTTTCGAGAAATCAGTGGACAAATTAACTAAAATTGTATTTGCTGATAAATATCATTTTACATAGAGACCACAAAGAAACCCCCCCCCCCCCCCACTCCCCTCCCACCAAAAATCTCATTGTCCTCCGCGAACATTTTTTTTTTTTTCTCCCCCCGCAAAAAATTTTCCCCTCCTTTTTTATGTTAATTTTTATTTTAATTGACAACTGTTTTTCTTTCCATCTCCAAGTGGCGCGTCCGTGGTTACGTACGTACCGAAGAAGAGGGGAAGAAAAGCCGCAATCCGACACCAAGACCTAGTTGTGTCTTTTGTGAGGCATCGTTCCTCCAAGAGGCTTTTGAGCTCGAGAGAACGGGGAATCGGAGCCGATAACCGTACAGGGCCAACGATGACTATCTGCCTACGTGGCATTGTTGAGGGTACTCTTCAGATATGGATACAGAGTCTCGTTCAAACGTGCCACGTGCCTACTTCTCTCCTCGGACAGAAACGATGCTCGCGCTGCCCGAGAGAAATCTTTTCAAGTGTTGTTTAGCATTCATAAAAAAATATAAACTTGAGGCTTTGATAGAACCGAAGGAGAGAGAGAGAAAAAGGAAAAAGGGCAAAAATAAAGAGCAAATGTGTTCATAACTACGAACACAGACCTTTATTCTTTCTTTTTCTTTCATTGTTTATACTGAGAAGATTATTGAAGGACGATATAGTGATACTTATATTCGAAGATCTGTTGACTGGATCAAAAGTTGGGAGTGGCAAACAGAAGGATGAGGCAAAACGTTGTAGAAGAACTATCTATAGTAGAAGCCAGAGATTGTGGCTGGATAAGGAGCAAGAAAGCCCCTCCTGTTGGGCTTTATATATACTGCCCGAGCAATTTCAGCTTACGGCGGACGTAAATGGTCGATCAAATTCATGATCAAATTCATAACTGGTAAGAACCTGCTTGAAAAGGAATTTTAACGTGTTTTTTGCCAGACCATCGCATGAGTCATTTCATGATGATGATCCAGTACCTAGGGAATTGGTATGAAAGACTTCCACTTGTCCTTATAATTTAAGACATTGGACATAATTCTGCCAATGTAAACATATAAAACTCAAAACTTTGGTAGCGTGGATGGGAAGGAAAGGTTAGATCCCATAATTCTGTAGCACTCGCTTGCAAAAGTATTCCGTAATTAAAGGTACAAACAAAAGCAGAAATAGGTATATATACTACCGGAAACTGTCGCGGACGGTTGCATGTTTCTAATTTAAACAATAAAGATACGTTAAGAGACGAGTGAGAAAGAAAGAGAGCAAGATCTTTCCCCCCTTTATCTCGATAAATTGTGCCCCAAGTTACCGTAAATATGATTTATAAGAGATGTGACTTTGACCAACCAGAGAATAGCTCTCGGAAATATTAACAAAAACAAATCAATTAACTTGTTTATAAAAAATTACTCCACTTTATGCAACTCTAGACTACATTCAGAACTATTTCTTGACACCACTTTCCGTCCATTTCTGGTTCTCTAGTCCAGTTTCCTCATTAGGGGCCAAGAATTTTCAGGAGGGAATGTTAGATTAATACTTTAGCAATTTTGCCCACCCAAAAAAGACACAAATGAATGGGGAGGGGGATTTATATTCTGAAGGTTCGGAAAAGGTGACCAAACAGTGGTACTATAAAACAGTTATTTAACTGTGCAGACTACCAAGCAGTCGATCACTAAATATGGAAATATGACCTCATGTTGTTGGGTGGGTATCTATCATACAAGCTGTCCTCCATAATCAGAGAGCGAGGTAACAGTCTTACCCAGAAAAGTTCATCTTTGGGATATCCTTGTCTAAATTTATGTACCACCCGAAGAGGTGATGGAGACGTAAATAAAAAGTTTGGTTACATAACAGTTGCTGGCTATTAATTACTTCTCCTACAAAGCAGCGTGACATCGGAATTGCAGGAAAACGATTGTATGGAATAATTTCAACTTATTGCTGTAGAAGAGTATACAATGTGCTTAAATGACAACTGGCTAAATCAACCAATTCCTCTGTTAAGTCTGTAGGACCTACAGAAAATACAGACAACTTAATCACAGGATACATTTTATGACCAAAGTGCACAGTATAATCAATATCACCAGCTTAGTAGATTCGAACCCACTATTTTGGCTAGCCAGGATTCCACCCCACAATTTCCTCCAACTGCATGGATAACTGACCTCCAATACGACTCCTCGATACCACTGCCCCCCTCCCCTCCCCTCCACCCATATATTTATAAGCTATAGCAAATTGACATTTTAACACATTTGATGATTGAACACAGTTCACCTGTGTATTTCAATCAACATGTTGATCTCACATATACCAATCTCTAAATGATATTTGGTCAAAATAATCATTTCAATTTCAACTTTTCTCACCACATTTTATTTTTTTTTCTTTTCCAGTCTCGTTCTACATTTTGTAATATTTATTTTCAATTTTCTCCTGATAGTGACCTCCCCCAATGAAGGCAAAAATTTCAACAAAAAAAGTACCAAGTCACAAAATAACATGTTCTTTTTCAACCTAGAAAAGAAGCCCTTAGGGCCACGGAAAAAAAAAACCTGTGACATAAAATTTGCCAGAAATAGTCCCAAACAGACGGATCCCATCACTAGCCAAATATCGTCGGGTGTTTAGTGTTTACAAACTCGTTAAAAGAGGTCATATTAATTATCAGGGAGTCGCCGTGTCTGCTCACCCTGCAGTGTACATTTAAAAACTGAATAGAAACCAATATTGCCTCATAACTGATCCCCTACTACCACAAACGATTATTGTTTTGTTTTTTCCCCCCAATTCACTTCAATACTTGATCAAGGTCGTTTCTCCTAAAACTGTAAAATATTTTTGGACTGCTTATTGCCCGTATTTTAAAAAGGGAACACCTCCAATTAAAAGCGTAATTAATCTACATAATTTCGACCACAGTTTTTGATGGAACTGATTATTATTTTAACCAATCCACTTTACACATCAACTCTTTATTTAACCAATTAATCTCTTAATTAGCACTTTAAAAGATGGTAGTCAGGGATTTAAACAGTTGATAAAAACAACAGTGTTGCAAACCAGCTAGTTAATGATTTTTGTACATAAATTTCAAAAGACGTACATTTCGACCAGAAATCGCACAAGTATTAATTTCATTTTTTGCAATGAGATACCTTCTAATATGATAATCAGTCTTAGCTTACGACTACTGTGGGAATTGAAATCGACAAGAAAAAGCTCAGACACAAATAATTTCGCATCAGAATTTCTCAAAGTCATATACTGCGCACAAGTGCCATTTCTGTCCAATTTTTTTTTTTTCTCCTGTTTTTCTTTGGTTTCCTTTTCTACCTTCGACCATTGTTCGCTGTAAAAATCAAATTTCACTTCTTACCACAAAGACTTTTTATTATTCATAAAGGGTAAAAGGTGGGAAAGTATATCGATGTCTTTTTCTAAAGTCAATATTCCATAATTATGTAAACCACAAGTGCAATATCCTCAGTTGCATGTGTTTTTTTTTTTTCTTGTTTTTTTCTTATTTCTTAACCTTTAATTGATAAGTTTGTTCACAGTCAAACCATGGCATTGCACTAGTAATATCCAATGATAAGAAAACAACTTATGTGACACTGACCCACAGCCATGTTCTAACATAGCATAATACATGATCGTTCATACTGTACTTAACAATAGTTTCAGACCATCAAATGAGTTACGGACAGTTGTTGAAATTACATCTAATGACTTCAAAGATTAAAGGCAAAAAAATCAACAACAAAAAAACCCGAAGAAAACCTTGTGGGTTAAGGTATTGGTTCATATTTCATGTTCCTGTATGATGGCAGTCACCTTCTTGAGCGAAATAATGAAGAAAAATCCTTTATTTGCATATGTAACGTAAGTGTTTTTATGTCTACTTAGACTAGATAACAGGCATTCTGGTAAATACAAGCAGACACATTCATACACTCAGGTTAATAACAACCATTCAGTTTTCCCCTCTCATATTGCTGTAGCCCCCTGTCCCTCCTCCCCCCCCCCCCCCCCCCCCCCCCTCCCTCTCTCTCCTCCCCCGCATCTCTCTCACTCAAGAAGACGAAAAAC
>JAAAKB020000008.1:3784274-3798636 GCA_010014835.2 Apostichopus leukothele | reverse complement strand
ATATATATTGGTGTTTGGCCCTAAGGGTACATAGTCCCTGTACCATTCCTAGATACTTTGTGTTATATGTATAGATACATATAAGCTAGTTAGGGGCGTGGAGGGGTGATATACCTATCCTGTTGGAGGTAACCTGGTGAACTCTAGTGGCCAGTGTGAGGTCATCATGACATTAATACCCATACTGGTATATCAATATTGGTTACAAGGAGATCCTCCATATTTCTTTTGAAATCGGTCGGTAACAGTACACTTAGTACAGTAGAATACACTACCATTAACTCCAATTCCATATGCTATGGGGAGGGGGCAGGGAGTAGGGGGCAGGGCAGAGGGGGCAGGGCGGAGGAAGGGGATGGGAAGAGATAGATGCAGGAAGGAGAGAGAGAGTGGGGTAGGAGAAGGAAAAACATCATACAGGAGGTGCATCATCTATGCTTCCAGTCTGACAAGTGAGTGAGTGGGTGTTGCACGTGGCGAGATTGACAAAACATATAATCTTCCCTCTTATGGAATGGCGCCACAATCTGAAGAAGATACCACAATATTGCTTATGTACCACCATCTATGAATATTTGTCAAGTTAATGCTTTCAAGTTGAGAAAAAGAAGAAAAACTACCGAAGATACAATTGATTCAGCTGCAGGATGGATGACAGCATCAACCATATTATGGTTACCATAGTCATCCCCATCCCCTCCCCCTCCCCCTCGCCCTCCCTCTCACCCCTAAGCCCTGCATATCCACACACACATTCCTAAACCTCCCAAGATGAACATTACCATGGACCTTCTTTCCTACCAGCTGTCAAACTCAAAGGTAATAAATAAACTGTATGAAATTCACATTTTTACAAACTTTTTTTTCAATTCTCTAATCTTTAAGTTTTATGACTTGAGACTTGGGAAAGAAAATATCGATGATGTACGAAAGGCAAATCTGAGAAATAAACTTTCTTTGCAGGTTCACGAAACACAACTTTACATATATAGATGGAGATGCAAACTTTGCTTGTAAGAACCTAAATTCGTCTGTTCACGACATCCATTAGCTCTGGTGATGTCTACATTTCTAATGAGACCTGAAAGCCCACGGCTATGAAAATTTACAGCATAACAGCCTTCCACCCAGGAACCAGATATTTCGGGACTGGGAACCCCCCCATGTTGTTGATTCCAGAGGTAATCCATACCACGAGCCTACAGGACGGGAGAACCAGCCTCCTCTTGGAGACAATCGTCAGTTGCCTGGCGTCCTCTCTCGGCTTGGTGCCTTAGCGTCCTACCAAGAGGGAGGGTATCGAATCATAACTAGTCCGAGACATTCCATCCTTGTTTACAACTTTGATTGGTGACCGAAACCTATTTGCCGAGCATAGGATCCTTGAGTGACAAAAGATCATATTTACAGGAGCCAGTAAGAATAGCCAGCGATGAACAAGATAACAAAAAACTTGATAAACATGATAGGGATGCCGCCTTGACAACTACTGCCGTTCACACTTTCAACAAACAATACAAAAAGAGAGAGACTGATAGATATAGACTAGATAACCCCCCCCCCCAGCCCCTTTTCTTAGATTAGGGTCTGGGTGAACACATATCCTACCTCATAGGTTCCTGTAGTACTGTAGTACCTCATAACCAGTAGCATATAACATAATAGAATAGGCTACCCCAAAGGTAGTTCCCAGCACCTTTAACATTATTACCATTACGTCTCATCTTACAACTGTTTACAATACACTTATTTGACAAATTACAGGTGTGCAACATTCCTCTATTAATAACAAGTAAATATTTCAGTTAATAGACTAACAAATATAGAAGAAAGTTTCAAGCTATGGTTTCATCAAAACAAACATGTCACCAAGACCATCAACAAACAAAGTTCAATTCTTTTGACAGTAGTTGTCCAGACAAAGATATGCACCAACAAATACACACACACACTTCTGAATACTGGAAAAGTTTGCTTCAAAGAGTCCTACCCAGATAGGTAACAAGCTACACTTATTAGCATTGTTAGAAATATTATATAATACTGTAATTAATATACATGGAGTAGTAATGAATAAGTAACACATGGCAACGATCGCTGTATATTTTCAGAATATCCTAACAATGGAATCATACAAGTACAATATTGACCATGCGATAACTGAATATGGCAAATAATTTCAAACTCCACACCCACAATTTCCCCACGAAACAAGAAGTACAATTTTTTCACTCCAAATACAACAGATATTCCCTTTTCCATAAAACACAATTAAAACAGATTAATTATTGAAACTTGAATGTTTATCTTTATTTTGTGAAAATGAAACTGTAGCATACATAACCCATGCAGCCACCAATTGGGTGACATTAATTGTGCCAGTTTATGAAGAAGTGACCAGGTCCAGTAATCAGAGATGTCCACCGAGTGTCCAAACTACAATTTTGACCGCCATTGTGGGGGGGGGGGGGGTCAGGATCCTCCCCAAAAGGAAGATCACAACAGCAGGGTCTGACCCTGAATATGCGAGCGTCTACACTACAAACTTGATCGCCCTTGGAGATCAGATCCTCCTTGCCTTCACAAATTTTGCAAAAGGCTTTGGGCATGATTTGCTAGCAGCTGAGTGCCCCAACCAGGAGTCCTGGTTACTATAAACAAGCAAAGAAGTGCAATTGGCACCTTGGAAGAAACTAACATCGTTTGTGACGAAGAGGAAATTCCACTTGCATCTCAACCTGAGAATGCTTTGGAAGCCTCTGACTCAACTTTGCACTGGCTTGCAGCCAGGAATTCAGTACACCAAAGCTCCCCTAATTGTCACGCTAGCCGTTCAGTTAATGTTTCACATTTCAACCATTACTTTTCACTTGCAGCTTTGAAAGTAAAAAAAAACAATTGCACCAACTTCACAAATGAGAAAGTCAAACTTGAAAAACACTGCAAACACATATAGAATGATCCCATCGACACAATGACTGTGTCATACTATGTTTATTTGAAAAGCAGATTAATTTTCATGGTGTGTTGTAGGATGACACAAAGAATGTGGTGCACCATTAAACAGTTTGATGAATGAATTAGTATGCTGTCACACTTGGGAAGGGTCTTGGGTTACCCCTGAGAAGGGGTTACACCTGGGAAGGGTCTTGGGTTACCCATGGGAAGGGTCTTGGGTTACCCCTGGGAAGGGTCTTGGTTTACCCCTGGGAGGGGTCTTGGGTTACACCTGGTGAGGATCTCCAGTCATCCAATTGGTACTTATTGCAGGTGGTCGTACCAAGCCTAAAGCAATCCCAATTCTGGTCACCAAGGATGGCTCTTTGACTTTCTCTGAGTCTGGTATCATCTGAAGGAAGAAAAATGCAGACGAAGTGTTGCATTTGGGGGCCAGAACACTATAGGATAGGATAGTATAGGATAGTATATTTTAGTGTAGTGTAGAATTTACAGTAAACTATATTACAGTATAGTATTTTACAGTGTAGTATATTAAAGTACAGTATAGTACAGTATAGTATCTAGAGTATACTATAATATCTTATCATATATAAATTTTACAGTATATTATATTATAGGATATCATAGAATAGAAGAGTATGAAGTTTGGCATTCAGGGGCCAGAAAACTTGAGTATATAATAGTGTAGTATAGTACAGTACAGCAGCATAGTTTCAGTTGAACAGGATATTATATACTGTGTTACACAGAAGAATTCGGAACCATCATCACAATAAACCTGACAGATAAACCTTGAATACACTGAGTATTTTTAAACTTTCCATTAACACCAGATTAAATGCTTACGACTATTAAAAACAGACAATCTGTATTAACCAAAACGTGTGGCACCTCTAGCTTAAACTCAACATAGTCATAAACTCATAAAAACACAATACTGTAAGTGTCATGAATTACTTGTCACCAAATCCATACATCAAGTTGTGCACATTTCAAGCAGTCACCCCTTGAACACTACAGTGGGCCACATTTACTTGTCCCCTTGGGGAATTCCCATATCATGCAGCAACAAACATGCATACACCACTGTATTTGCAAGTTACCTAGCAGGTCCCCATTTATACCCCTGGGTAAAGAGAGGCAAAAAGAAGATTAACTGCCTTGCCCAAAGACACAACATAATGACCTGGCTAGAAGTCGACCTTCAATACTTAGATTGCAAGCCGTTTTGCCCGTTCCATTTCATCACAATGCTCCCCACACAAAAAAAACACAAATAAACCTAGACTAGAGTAAACTATAATACCTTGTCCAGCCTATGATGGTGTATCAGCCCATCGGAACCGACTTGGAACACTGAGAAAGCATCAAAGTACCTACAAAGAAAGGAGACGGTTTAAAATGTTTGTTTATGTACTCTGAAAGGACAACGTAGGCACACAATTAATTTGGATATGTTGTAGACTGTAAAGAAAAAAGTGAAAAAATCAAGACACTGCCCTCAGTCCATGTTGCGTTTCCATACCCTCGATTTATTATTAAAGGCGAATTCCAGACATTTAATATATTTTATAAGGGAATAGCGTGCAAAACTGGGTTAGCTTTAGAAACATTACTCAGACTCAGGTTTTTCTTTTAAAATGGTCTATGACATATCAAGATTAAAAATTGGCTTAAAGTCGTCATTTGAATTTGTCCACAGTGGAGCAGTGGAAGAAGGAGGATTTTTCTGATCAAGTTAGTGAAATCAAACAATGTTCTATCTTTGACATACAAAATAAGAAACTTATCTCAAAATCTGATAATATGGTCCTGTTACAAAGAGAATCAAATGCAGATCTACCAATGTTGTTGACTAATAAATGGTCATTCTGTTTAGTCCTTCAAGCAGCCCAAGTCGCTTTTTACGACATTGTCTACTAAGGTCAAGGTTAAAGATACCCAAACTGATAGGTCCCACGTACCAGGAGCTTCCCTAAGGACTGAGCCACGACCCACAAAAAATGTAGATTAATTTTCTGATGCCTGGAAGACTCCTGCAACCCACCTACAAATTTTGGCAACCTACATTTGGATCACGTCCCACAGTTTGCAGAGTGTCCATCTACACCTTCCTCCATGTAACCATCAGAGTTGATTATTTCTGAATTTATTGCCAGCGATCAGAATTGTACATTGTTGCTTTCATCGTGTCCCTACTTGTAGTTATAAATATAAATGCTCAATCCAACCTGCACCCATATACTGATGTATAACAGAGAAACAAATATGACTTCTCTCAATTTGAAATATTGACATTCCTAATACCTCCTCAAACAACTCCCTGCTCTTTTTTTTTTTATCAAAATGATGGCCAAATTCAAAATTACAGACGGATGGAACTCACCTGTATTTGTGCTTTTTGGCTAGAGGTCGTAGAACGAAGCTGTGGAGGGGAACTCCTTTCAGCCTCCATCGGGCGTGTATGGTGCCATCCTCTGGCTGCATGGTCATTCTCAGCAGCTCGAGGTGGGCGTTGACGAGATAAGCCGTGCTGGCTAACTTCAGGGATTGCACTGTAGCCTTATACGCTGCAAGACCTCTACAAAGCAGGAGCGGAATAGTTAAGTGTAAAAATTTTGCACAGCACTTTTGCAGGCTATGAACTGTGCCTCTTATAAAATACTATTGTTCCTGTGTACAAACACTGCGATACATATTTGCACTTGTACAGTAATTTGTCCATTTTGCGCCACGGTACCGCATAGATTATTCACTGTATTAAATTCATAACTTTTTGCATCTCCATCCCCCCCGATCCTCCCCTGGGTCACAGCCCATCACCTCATCACCTTCTGAATCGTTAACAAAACAAGTGCCCTTTAAATAATCTTATACAGAGATGAGAGCAAGATATCCATATTGGCATATCACTTGAAACATGAAGCATTTATATATATAATCAACTAATTATTATATGATCTGCAACTAGTAATACTGTTCTGTAAAAGTTATATCTCGGCGACAGGTGCAAGTCTTTGCACCAAACTACCACACGGCACCATAACAGCACCAAACTATGAATGAAATTGGGGTGTAATACCTGGTTTACTACAAGGCATGTATGGTACTGTCTTCTGACTACATACACACCAGAGTAAGGAAAACGACTATAAACAGGTCGCTACCAACTAAGGGCTGGATAGATAGTGGACAGTCGGTAGAGCTCATAGAACTCATAACTCAAAGCTCACTGGTTTGAATTCCCTTTCTAGACAATCATACCCCTTCTCTTTCCCAGTTTGTCTATAATTTCCCACTCGCTTTCTCTGATCTTCAAGTTACTTATATCGTAGCCAGGAAAAGCAAGATTCAGAAATCGACTACAATTTCATCTTGACTTCTAGGACTAGAACTAAATACTCATACATAGTCGGAGAGACTGAGACTCACTTTGTCTTTACGCCCATCAACCTGTTATCAAATTCTAAGTCTTGGGAGTACATGCCATAGTCATGCGACTGCTCAAAGAAATTGGGCATCTGGAAAACAAAAACAAAATGCTGTTTTTGATTAAAAAAAATCCCTTGTAAAACTAAAATGCAAAGGGTGAAAACTTTATAATGACAAGAAAACTGAAATGTAGCCTATATCTTATCCCTTTCATGCAGTAGTTAAGTTTTAAGAATAAAGTTTACACATACTGTAAGTGTCAAGTGCTTGACAATTGCTAAATACAAGTAATTTGCAATTTTCCATATGAATATTTCCATAAAGTCAGCATTAAATACAGAAATGTCCACGGGACAATCTACTCATGTCTACAGTCAAACTAAAAGTCTTATGTGAGAAATATAAGAACGTTCCCTTTCCCGGTTACCGGTTTTAGTCGGACTAGGTAGATTGTAACAAACATAACTTGTTTTTATAGGAGACTCGTAAAAAAAAAAGATGAAATGTAGTAAACACTACCAACCTCTTCTGACAGGCGATGAAACATGAGCTCCAGTTGTTCTCTGTCTGGCCTACCACTTGTTTTCTGGTCATCATCTTTACTGGAAGAGTTTGCTCCTGAGCACATCAAAACCCACTGGTCATTGGTACGGTGGCATCGATCGCTCAGTTCAGTTGTTACTTTTCCTGACAGTTCATAATTAACAGATTTAATGTTCAAACCGTATTCAGAAGAATGGTCTGGGGAGCGTCTCGGTCCATCCCGACCATCAAACTCACCAGATAAACCGTTCCATCTTCCACGGCTAATTGAACTAGTACTTTTGCCGTCCCCAGACCTTATTATGATGTCATCACTATTTTTAGAACAGGGTACCGCTGAACCCAATACACTGTCCACGTGCACTCGCATCATTACCTCCCTCACTTTCTCCTCGATCATTTCTTTCATTGCCATAGGATCCTTTAAAGTTCCAACGTTTTGGATTAAACTTTGCACCACACTTGTCTCGATGTGGAAGAGGACCGGTGTTTCTCCCATCGACCTGTGCTCCAGATCGTTGTGTCCATCTGGTGTCTCACTGGAGACTCGGTTGTGCTCAAGTAACTTCATCAAAGCCATGTCCCTCCTTTCTCTCTGCAGTGCGTAGGACCGAGGTGTGGCACCACGGTCAAGTGTGTGGCCATCCTCTGGTACGTCATACCTGAGCGGCCGAACGGAAGCCCTTCGTCTTCTCACACAGATGGCATCTTTATGCCTCTTTGCTCTCCACGATTGTTGCAACTATGGGGCCAAAAGTGTAAACATGACCGATGATGAAATTATCTATTTGTTGTTCCTTTTATAGTTTCAAACTTTCTATATATATCTATCCTCTAACACTAACATGTTATACCACCAGTTTCTCAAAAACTAGCTAAAAATTAGCAGGAAATGCATTCTAGGTCAGAACATGCAATATGATCTATCCTTCTGAAATGACATTTGCAGAGAAAAAATGTATCCAGTATCACATCACAAAAGGGCAACTTGCTATATAAGTGCAAAGATGTGTAGCAGTTGTTTACATAGGAACAATACTACTTTCTGAGAGACAAAATTCACAGCCTTTCAAAATTGCTGCACAAAAATCTAAACACTAAATTATTCAATGCATAATGTCATTTTTTTGGAAAAACAATTCCCAGGGTTTTGAGCAACACTGCAGAACTTTGGGAAATCATGGATTTCTCTTAGATGAAAATCTCACCTTTACCTTTGCTGGCTTGGGCTCAACTTTGCTTTCCAGATGTTAGGTTTCATTGCTAGTAATGCCCTGCCTTTATCCACTCAACCAAACCAGTGGTTGGTTGGAACCAGCTAACCAATATTCAATATCTACTATATGCTAAGGTTTGATATTACAGTGGCATGAGCAATGAAGTGTTGACTACTCAGCCTGCTAGTATAATCACTCTGGAATGTGTTAATAGGTGAGCAGCTCACTTTGTGACCAAAGTAGTTGTTTACATTCTTACTCATATATTGATACTGTTATATCTACCATTTAACAAGGAGACTACTTGTCTCTATTTGTTGTCCAAGGAAATCATCACCATGTCTTCATGACACCAGCCAGGATCAATAATTGATCTTCACTGAAAAGTTTGCATACCCGTACAAAAAGCTTGCGTCTCGACCGAACACCAACTGCGTTTAGATGTTCATTCAAAATTTGTTATGTTTTGCATGGGCCTAGTTGTGAATGTGTGTACTTGGAGTTTGTTTCTCAAGTAAAGAAAAGTTTGCATCTGCCGGACACAAGCAGATTTCGCATCCCTGACTAAAACATTGCGTCCAGGACACAGAATCCTGCATTCATAACAATGCAGACATCCAATGTGTTCTTACCATTATGTCACTTGGTTTGTTAAATGCTAACAAATGAGAGCACATTTCTTGACAAAGGAAAACTCTGAATGTTTGCAGCTGGCCAAGGAACTGTTACGGCAGCAATTTTGGAGTTAAGGCCACCATTTTAGTCATTCCTTTAACGGATTGTCATTTTAAATTGGATCATTAGATTGGTACAAAAGTTAAGATAGGCCTAACTCTGTCAAAAACCAGCTTACAGTACATGCCATTTATCGAAAGGTTGGTTAGGCTGATAAGACTAAGCGACTTACCTTGTCCCACGTTTAAAAATAGTAGGCCTAGTACAGATAGGGTAGGCCTAACATTAGGACCTTAGGAGCAATTGCAGAATACCCTGCAACTCACACACACAAGGCTTTCTTAGAACAACAATCCATTGTTCACTATAGGGACTTCCGGTCATAACCTGTGAGACACAAGAGTTGTGGGGTATTCTACAATTAAGCAGGACCTTATACTATAAAGTTAGTATACTACTAGGCTATGGTGGCATACTCCTATTAGAGTCTAGATCCATCCGCCGATTGTTCTCCTTCAGGAATAGTGCCAAAAAGCAGGAGGAGAACGCCTTTTTAACCTGTTATCAATCAGGATCTGTTTTTTGTGTGGTTTAATTGCATGTTGAAGAGCATGGAAGTAAATGTGGTGCACAAATTGGCAATTTAAGACCCCTTTAGGCGTACAAAAATTGTTTACTACTCAGTGAAGAGATTTGTTTACAAGTGACGAAAACTTCAGGCTCTGATAGCAAAAAATCTCCATGGTCATGATACGGAAAATTTATGGTGCCATGAAAGGCCAACTTGTCAGCTATCCAGTGATGGGTAGCGTTTAGCTAGTGAGAACTTCAATCTAGACTTAGAGACCACATTACTTTTGTGATTTAGTGTGTAAGGCAATGGGGCTTTTAATGATCTTATGCTAGGGACGTTGTTACCTGGTTCAATACAGAGCCGTCCAGGGATCTTCTGTGTTCAGCGCCTCTATGTATTTCTTCTTTTTGGCTTTTCGAAAACCTATGGCTGTTTTGTACTGGAAAAGTAGATGTGTACTTTTAAAAGATACAACGGGTACTGAAGTTGATTGTTTAATTAAAATGCTCAATTTTTCTGCACCTCGAGGTCGTCAAAACCACTCTTTTGTAGCAATTTGTATGGTGAAGATATCTTCTTCTTCGTTTTTTCTTCCTCTTAAATTTGGTTGCATTTTGTGAATGCATCTGGCAACAGCAGGGTGAATGACGTCATCATGGCAATTCAGCTGGAAATGTGATTGTATTTCTTTTCAATATGTTATTTCACTAATTCACAGTGGAAATATAATATTTCTACAGAAAAGTTGTATTTCGTTGAAACGGAAAACGTTTGACGGCTAAGAACACATTCCAAATGTATTAAATGTCAAGGATTAATCGACAAGAACATAACAGGAAACACGTGGAACATTAAGCTTTTGAAGAACATGTTCACATTCAATATCAACCATATATATTAACATATTGACGAGGTAATGTAATGGGGATTTTTTCCCTTTTCCATGAAAGGTTAACATTGAATGTCACAGGAATGGCCATTTATTCATGTTCTTATAGTTGTTATTGTTATTATCTTGGGTTTGAACACTGGAAGTCTGTTGACGCGGGTCTGGTCATAAATAACTTCCATGGCAGTTAGAGGAAATATTAACCTAGAAGAAACAAGTCAAGCCAAGATAAAAGTGTGTGCGAACCGATCAAAGTCATTTAAGTGTGATATTTTGCACTTTTCCCCAGTCTAACTATGATTTCCTAATTGGTAAAATGGAGCCAAATTTAATTCAAATGACTAACTTTAAATGGTTACAGGAAGTGAATTGGCAGCTATATACGAGACATTGGAAATATCGACCTGAAACAAAAAGTCAACCATTTATACTGTATATCCCAAAAGCAGGTTTATTCTCGTTCGATTAATTTAATATTTCTACAAGATGACTTTGACGTGAATTTTCCCTATAGAGATTTTCATTGGCTTTTCAGTTTCGATAACTCCAAAAAAATCATAAATTCGGCTCGGCTCATTTGTCATGAAGACTTTTTCAAGTGAACCAAACATTACAAACATTTACCTTTTAATATAAATAAGCTGCATATTTTGTGAGTTTTTTTTTATTATTATCTTAATTAATTTGACGGAGAATTGATTATGCAACACATGTTTCCACTTTCGGCTCAATCTTGCTACTCTATAGGAAAATTCCTACTAGTAATGTGTGAGGTTTGTGAAACCACCCCCGTAAGATTATTCTTTGGTCGTGATATGTTTAGTTTCCAGGGTACTATATACTTGCGGAGTTGAGGAAAACAGCTTGATTTGATTATTTAAGCCTTTTGAATAGACCTGAGGGTAAATAATAGTTGTTTGCAGACCTAAAGCACTAATAGGTATTGGAAAGACGAGGGGATTTCCCTCCTATTTCCCAGATCTGTCGATAAAGCTAACTGATTGAGTAAGTGCGCGACACGTGCTGTTTTAATTACTGTCAATTATTCGCCTTGTGTCGTCAAAGGGGTTATACAGTTCAATGTAACATTTTATGCTCGGTAACTGTCTGAAGCGAATCTCTTGAGAAAACTGAGATAATAATAAAAATAGATTTGAGGGATGATGCGTTTATTCATTTAAGGTCAACATCCGGAAAGAATTTAAACGGAAAAGGGAGAAAGGAAAATATTCTTATAGCTGATTGAATAGATAAATAAATAAATAATGAGGACTTTATGGGGAATAAGATAACAAATACACACCGGATTGATAATCCTTTGTTTCGTTTTTTTCTTCTTCTCTGAAATTATTCAATATGGTTTTAAAATTTTCAACCAAAAGAAAAAGAGTGAAGAGTTATGGAACAGTTAGTTCGTTTTTATAATGAATTGTATAATGAGGCGTTAACAACTCCCCCCCCCCCCCAACCCCATCCCCTCAATATATATGCTTCATAGCTCCAAGCAAGTTCCTCGGATGCAAACTGCTGTTCATCACACATGTGATCCCGCAGAATGGGGAAGGGTATTTTGGGAGGGGGGTTTGAGACCCGTAAAATGTTGATATTATAATAACTGAAATTGTTTTTAAGTATGATATACCGTCTACGTACACATTGGAACATGTTGAGAGATAATCTGACAAAGGCTGCATTTTGTTTTCCTTTTATTCCCTAACAGACGGCGTTCCGTAGGGTAAACGGACAGGGTTTGTCGGATATCATGCACAAACTCACCTATGTGCAAATGTACTTGTCGTGAAACAGACCCTAAAAATTCAGTATGATTATACCCTTCCCAGGTGATAATGGCTGAAGCTTTCATAGCCTCAGTCTATAGCTTCCTCAAACAATGACACAGTATAAACTACATGATTTTGAGGTGATATACTTAGCCGGTAACCTAGTGTAACTACCTCGTACTTAAACATGAAACGACTGAAGTGTCAGATCTAGAGTATCATTCGTCAAACCGTTGAACCAGGGATGTATTAGTGATCTGGGTAAGCCTATATGTATGTATAGTAAGTATTTTAGATCCTCCTGCAAGCAGGAACTCGCGAAGAAGCCTCGTTGGCTTATCATAGCCGCACGCTGACCGAAGTCAGTCTCTTAGATTCATATTTAACGTCCATGATTATGAATTGTCAATAATTGTCAACAACTCTGTAACTGGACGACATACATTAATCTTGGAGTGACTCGAACCGGGGACCTTATGATAGGAAGGCACCGGCGTTAACCACTGAGCTAACACTCCTATATTACAAACTCAATAAGACTCTACGCCTATCGATCACATTTTAGTAATGACTGCATTGACTGGTTAATATTCTTACAAGTTTCAAATGTTAGATTGATAAGTTTGCAACCCAGATACCAGTGTGTCTGTTCATGTTGTTTGCTCTTTTCTTCTCTTGATATCACGGCTGCCTTTCTTTATGCAATAAACAAGTCCGGCCATTATGGGCCATACACAAACAGTCATCAATGATTGGATACCGCCAGCATAGGCTATATGTCAACAATGGGTTAACGGGTTGTAGTCTGCCAGTTAAATTACTTCTTCATCTTGGTTTTTGACACTAATATTATGTGGTAACGCCGCCTAAAGTGCAGATACAATTGTGAATCTTCTCTGATTGTTGCTAGGCAACAGTTCCCAATAAATTATGAGATCACCGTGGAAGTTCTTCCGTGGTAGCACCATTGTGTATAGTTTCCTATAGGCCTACCATGACTGTAATCTAGTTATTTGTACATCATTAATTTTATGTTGCAGTCGTAGAGGAACATTTGACGTTTGAACGTCGGCATGTTTGATATAATATGTTTATAATATCCCTTTACGTACGTTGTCGACAACTGTATACATTTACATGTAGTACACGGTTCAATCATCGTAATTAAGTATTCTTCCCGTCCCCTCCCCCAGCCCCCTTCCCCAAACAAATATGCGGGATGGTTTTCAACTGATAACTAGTCCAATTACTTCACTTCACGCTCATGTGGTATATTTTCACAACCTTCATATTGATCCGTATACCCAAGGAGCTACTATACTCTAACCATGGAGCTATAAACAGCTACATGCCCTAATCATGGGGGCGTTTTACCGCCATGCTCTAACGTAGCAGCTCCCTATCCGTACTATCTACGATTTACAGCACTACACCCCGTACAAGTGTCTGATATAACTGAAGATAAGAATTGCAATATTTATCAGGGTTGCCGTATTCTGTGTATAAAATAGTAAACCACAAAAACAAAGAAGATAAACAACTCGCTTTATTTGTGGTATATCTGTAGTCGAATTTTATTATAACTAATTCTGTAAAGGACACTCACATCGGCCTTGTAATAGACTTGCTCGAGGAGGAAGTTCCGTAATATATGAATGATATACTCTAATAGTGTATAATATGTACTGGTGAAGCTACTGATGTATTTACTATACTATTTAGGGTTAGCATGGCTTGACCCTGTTAATCAGATGTCATAGAACACACGAATGTTATTAACTGAAATGATAATTCTCACTAATTCACATATCCAACCACAGTTTTGTACTACAAAAGTTTAATAATAATTCCCTTATTGGCTACTTTAGCATCTTCAAAACTAAAATTCGTCTAGGGTAAGATCCATTTATCCTGCCAATTTTCTGCTCTCGCACTGTTTTAGACCTTTCTGTACGCGACTGGTGTATGTAATTTAACAGGTTCTGTACTGAACTGATAAGGTGATAAAAACTCAAATGTGTGAACGGTCATAAATACTTCTCACAATCCTTCTTGTTGTCTTTAATTAAATTAATATGAATAAGTTAATGTAGCATGCATTGCTCGTTTGGTTCTATGCATAAAATTATGTATACTGAGCATTCAATCGCTGTACAAGTACATAGCGTAAACTTCGCTATAGCATATAAACAAAGCTCTAGGTGGGGGGGGGGGAGGGGAGGGGACGGTTGCGCAACCCCCCCCCCCACTCCGGCGTTCCATACATTATCGCTACATGGGTATTCTTCAC
>JAAAKB020000008.1:3740206-3755954 GCA_010014835.2 Apostichopus leukothele | reverse complement strand
ATATTACTCTTCTATATATATATATCAACACTTTCATGTTCGTGACAAAGGAAGAAATGTACTGACGTTACAGCAAACAAGATAGGACACAGTTTATTTCCTATGTTAATTATAACTCTTATTAATTACGATACACTAATTAGCCACTAATTAGCATATGAACTAAATATATCCAAAACTGGTTTTCTCAATTACATCGAGTCCATAAACCCAATCCACTTCTTTGAGCGAAAATGACAAGACATTCTTACTCTTTTTTTTTTCGTTCCCCCGCTGACGTTTCTGTGCCAATAATTGTCCAATGATTCTTTTTTGAGTTCCTACGGCTATGGACCCTAGGTGTATAGTAAGGTCATGAACAATAAAAATAGGTCTTAATTGCCTTTCTCTGTCTTTTCGCCCCCTTAGTCCATGAAGTTATACCAACCAAACCATTACAGGCGTAGGTCTAATACAACGAGCTGCTAATTTTCTGCAGTCTCTTTCCTTAAGGCCACTGATTGCGCCAAATTAAAATATCTCCAGGTTTTGGAAGGAAGGGCAGGAAAACAAAAAAATATGTGATGGTTTCTTTCCTGTAGAAACCAATTTTAACTCGGCTCACAATAAACCCTTTGGCAGTTAGGCAGTTCTCCCCTTTTTATGCCATAGCCTCGGTTTTCTTTTTTTTTGCTTTTTTTTTTTTTTTGGGCTTTGCCGCTGGAATAAGAAATTCTACCTGCGAGGGTTAGACAATTGACTACGAACTGTTTTAAAATGCAATAAAATACTTGTTTCCGTGTGCGAAGGAAAGAAAAAAGGCCAAGCACCTCTAATGCCAGTGTTAAACATGCACACAGATATAATGGAAACTATCACAGGTTATTCAAAAGAAAGAAAAAGAAAAAAAGCCTTCACCTTTAAAAAATTTGCAAACAAAAATTATTTCTTGCGCATTGGCAAAAGGAAAGAATCTAAAGCAATACAAAAGCTGAGAGCTATTAACAGTTCGGTTCTAAAGCAGTGACTGTGTCCGTATTTTAACAGGCTCTGTTGAACTGGGAGAATAAAACCCTTTACCACATGAGTAAGATCAAAAGATTTTGAAGTTACCATCCAGGGCAAAAAACTTTCCGTGATATTGTTTGGTAGTGGATGGCTTGATGTAAACAAAAGACACCCAGGTAACCTAGTCTAGTTGATGGTAATCTGTTTTAATACAATTCTACAAATAACTATACTACTATAGTATTATTACTACTATACTGTAGTGACATGACTAGCAACTCTGGGCGGTAATGGTGAAACGGCAGTCGCGATGTGTGTACCAATTTTATCAACACGACTTTGACAGCAGCCAAAAGTTTACCACTAGTCAGTCCCAAATTTACGAATGATCAAAAGCACAAATTTTTCCATGAGGGTGACGGATTGGTACCTTCCTAATACAGAAGAGTCACCAGCCTGGGTATGAAAGCCAAAACGACTTGATCCACTCTTGATAACCTCGTTCCCCTAAAGTCATAGAAGGCTGTAACCATGTGATCATGACAATGGGTTCACAGTCCCTTCGAAAGGGAATAGATACGATATGATGTTATCTTGGTTAAATCTTGGTGAAAAGAACAGATATTAGCCAAGCCATGATCTTAGCCAATAAGAACAAGAGTGGTTGCTAAGCTATGATCTTAGCCAATAGGAAGCAGAGAGTTTGCTAAGCCATGATCTTAGCCAATAGGAACAAGAGTGGTTGCTATGCCATGATCTTAGCCAATAGGAACAAGAGTGGTTGCTATGCCATGATCTTAGCCAATAGGAAGAAGAAGAGGTGGTGATGGGACTGGTGGACCAGGTGCTACCTGTTTAGTATTTATAATAAACCTCACCAATCACCTCCTCGCTCTATTAAACTGAACAAGCAACCAATAATTGGAAGAAACTTAAAGAGCAAAGCAAACAGCTTTGATAATGTTAATACTATTGGACACCACTATAAAATGCAATGAGGTGATACCCTGTAAGGAAAGCCAAATTGTACAAAGTAATGTCATCAGTTCATATTTCAAAAAGAGTGTCTTTTTTGTTTGGGGGTCTTTTCTGGTTATATATTTGTCATACTGCATGCAGTAGACCCACTAGACAAAACATTTTACCAACATGAGACCGAAACTTAAGTTTGAGTTTAATTCTTAAAGCCTCTTAATAAGCATAAAAATCAACATGAAGGTATATTATTAACCCCAGCCAAGTTGCTTTCATTTCCTGGTTGGCAATGCATGGTAGTAACTATATACATCCAAACCCTAAACTGACCAGAATAAATTGCAGTGAATAACCCGGGTTTGGGAAGCATATTATGCTAGTATACCAATCTAGAGCTCTACTGTCATGGTCGTGTCTCATATTTGAATCATGAATTTGATATCGTGAAGGACAAGAATATGTTTAATTAACATTCTTGATATTTCTACAGCCAATTGTCACCACAAGCAGTATACGTTACTTGCTTCAAAACCACAGCTACATTGAGAACGTATATCTCGACCCCTGCTGTACGATTAAATACGTGGACCGAAAATTATCCCTCTCCGTCTGTTTTGCTAGGGAAACATATTTTTTATGCATAAAAAAAGAGCTGTTTGCTCATTTGACAATGGACTTTGAGCAAACTATGTAAACATCGAGAATGGTATTGTTTGAATCAAATTAGCGGTATGATGCGTGTGCGAACCTCTCAGAGAAGCTGTAAGCTTGGGATGTAGTGTTTTAGGTGATATCTGCAGTACCAAACAACATTCATTAGTGTGTATCACACTGCATAACAGTGTAGATCCACCCAACCAAATAATAATGCTTAATTTGAGCCCTGATAAAGATTCCTTATTTATTTATTTATTTATCTATACATACATACATACGTATGTATGTATAGATAAATAAATAAATAAGGAATCTTTATCGGGGCTCATATGTTGCAATATTATTAAAGAGCCTTTTTACATTTTTATCACTAAACTCACAATTTTGCTTTAATTTAGCAGCCATCTTTTATTCTCTCCTTGGTTTATCTTGCTGGTTCAGAATTTTTATCTCTGATATAACCGTTTTCTGAAGAGCATTGTCAAATCATCTCATGTGAACCCAAATACCGAAGTATACCACAGCATCCTCTCAAACTTTAATAAACTTCAACCTACATGATCAACCATTCCTCCCCCCCCTCCCACTTAAATTCCCCTCCCTCGATTCTTCCCTCCCTCTTTTTGCCCCTCCGTCCACCCTCCTTCCATCATTAAATTTAGTTTGTATTAAGCAAGAAATATCATTGATAAAATCCAATTTGCAAAGACTTGTAATATAACTCTCTTTTTTTCCCCATAAAAACAAAAAAATAACAAGCTATTTTTCTATTCATGCATGCTTATCCAATCTTGCCTACAGTGTTCAACCATAAATCATTCTTCTAATTGCTATTACAACATGTAAATTTTGTACAGCCTGATTGCACACAGAAAAACAACAATTTTTTTTTTCTCTCTCTCTCCACCTCTCTCTCTCTCTTTTTACAACCTTTCTTTCTTTTCTCACTTTTATGAGACTACCATGCAATTCTTAACTAAAATGTGGTTAAAAGAAAAGAAAAACAGTTACCACCATGAAAAATTGCTACTGGAGTAACACCTAGTACTGTACCCTGGTACTGTAACTAACCAAAAAAATGAGAAAATACAGCGTAACACTACAAAACTTTCCGTCCCGGAATCGACGTGTAACGGAAGAAGTCACAGCGAATTGCGAACGGGACAATCGATGGAAAACGGAGCAAATTAGCAGACGACACACTCGTGACCGGTTTTAATTGGTAAGCTGTCCCCCCTGGAAATGCACTCAATGGAACGAATGTGATCAACTATCAAGTGACGAAGGGAGCTTCGAAACCGGTGGACTTGAACGGTGCGATAATTCTTCAATCAAAGGAGAGTTTTGCACCCAGCGAGGGTATCTATTACTGCCAGCAGACAACATTCTTATACGATGTCAAACCTCGTGAAGACATAATAAACACAAACATGGCAACCTCTCTCTCACCTGTTTTGACATATAGACCTATGTACTGGCACAATCTATGCTAATTTACAAACGTCTCGGAAAGGCCGCAAAATGGAACACAAAATTTGGCTTTAAAATCTTTCCGAACGTGGAAAGTAACAAAGAAAACGTTCAAAGGATAACATTCCTGCTAAAAAGTTACGATATTTAGTCAGTACAAACTCACATTTTTTTATTTGTGTCAAAAGGACTAACTGATTCATTGATCGGGACAGATAATTCATTGAACTCTGCTAGAATTTTTGCTTTAAATTTTACAAGGAAAACAACCAAAAGGCAAACTGGAGAAGTTGAACGATGTGACCCACATTCTGATTTATCTCATAAGTCTGTCATTACGTACGTTAAAGTCAAAAGATCATTAGGTATCGTACATTACAGAAGCACTGAACTACAGTTACAACCATTACTCCCTGCCTATACAATTTGCTTTAAATTTATCACATATCAATACACAATGTACACAGAGTACCTATGATGGCTACTACAAAAAGACTGTTCCACCACACTGAATCAAGAAAGTGGGTTTAATTCCACCAATCTTCCCCTTCCCTTCCATTCCCTTTTTTTTCTTTCTTTCTTATGACCTTTCTTAGACCATTCTTTTGACCTTTCTTTGACCTTTCAGCCAATTTTTTAAGGCCTTTCAATGTCAACGGGTGCAATTTTACGTATACAGCTAACTATAGATCCTTAAAGATTGTAGATTTATGCAAATGGCAACATTGTGTGTACTTCACAAACATGGATATTAAAGTTTTACATTGAAAAAAAAAAAGTCTTCTCGAAAGTAACCTTTACAAAACAACCTTAAACCTCGTTAACAACTTACTGAGCAATGCATCGTCAATTTATATATCTGATGGTCTTGAATTGGGGGATTGGTATCATTGGGGAAAGTGGGATCATGTATCTGTTAGACATCATGCTGCACATTGGTTCTAGTACGCAGACAAGTCTAAACTAAAGCCACAAGCAAGTACTACCATAGGGCCTTACGTTATAGATAACGTATACACTTCCAAACCAGCTGAAATATTCTTCACTTTTCGTTCTTTCTTTCTTTGTTTTTTTTCTTCTTTCTTTCTTATTATCTTGCTTAAAAGTTCTTCTTCTTCTTCTTCAGGAAAGTTTTCTACCTCCAAGGGAGAATGCCAATCTGACTGACAAACAAGAACTAAGAGACAATAATTGGACCCTCTCTGAACTGGAGGTTACCAAACATAAACTAACTGGATCCGAAAATGAGACTCCCGTCATAGTCCTGCATCCAAGAAAGAGACTGACTTTGTTTATATGTCTAAGAGAAAGTAGGGGACTGGGTGTGACCTCTTGTTTTCCACCTCCGACCTCTAATGGGCCTGGCAGCATCCCCCTAACAAGAAGTTGACTAGTCAGCCAGCAGTGGAAGATAATTTGTAACATATACCTGTGACTGAGAGAAGGTTCTTTATGATGCCTGCTATAAATTTTGACAGCCAGCCAGCGGTTGGAGATAGTTAACAGGGAATGCATCTCTTATCATCTGTGAGAAGCTGTGAACTTGATAGTGAGTGCAAAACAATTCCGTGTACGTGTACCGGAACGCAACCTTCTTTTGTCGTCGTCGTCATCGGAGACTCGTGAACTCTTGGCAGCCAAAGTCGTTATGTATGTAATTAATTCTCACACCAAAACATCAACTTAATAATTCTTGCCAGTGATTGTGTGTTTTTTGTCTTCTTTTTTTATCTTTTTTTATTCCTTCTTCTTCTTGCCTTTCATAAATGTTAAAAGAGAGTAATTGTGGCGACACCTGACCCAAGTCAAAGCTGGTTTGTAATGTGTTAAGGATGGCCAAATTAAGGAGATATCGAAACAAAATGTTAATTAATAAAATTGAATGGTATCTTTCTGAGAGGTGAAATTGGAAGTAAGAGTGTCTCAGTTTTGGTCGGGGTTCACTACAACGTGAAAGTTCTCTTCGTTTTGTTATGATGTCGTTATCTCGGGTGTTTTGTGTAATTAACATGCCATACACTGTCTGTAACTATATAATAGCGAGTGATAAAAAAAAAAAAATTAAACTCGAGTGCCTTTTTGAGATATTCATAAGAAATAAAACAAATATCCTTCTACCAAAATGTGCTCTATAAAAAGAACTTGTATTGAAGCAGCCAATAATAATGGTACTCTGGAATGGAGAGAGACCAGAATTAGGTACATCTACACTGCTAAAAAGTCACACAAGTCCACAAGCTTTGAATAAGGTATGAGACTCTTCTAAGGAATGAACAGATGTGATAAGGAAAAGTAAACCCCTGCTAAAAAGATAGGGAATATCCAAGTAAACCTACCTTTCCAAAGATTGAGTTAACTGTTCTAAAAAGTACAGAACAGATATATAGAAATTCAGCCAAAAAGAATGTGGTAATTGGACTGACTGTTCTACACGAGGACGCAACAAGATTATAATTTATAGTGACAACTAAAAAGTACAACTACGATTTCAATTAACAATTTTAAAATTTTAATTGCTTACCTTTTCAAGCTCTAAAAGATGGAATCTTAAGACCTGAATTGATTGTATCATCTGAGGACACAAAAAGAAAAAAGATGAAATAAATCAAAGGCAAAAGCCAAAACAATTTTAATAGCTTTATACCTAAGGACCTCAACTTTATATAAACACTACAAAGAGGTTAGTTATTAGCATCTTTTTGCATAGTTGCCAATTTTGTCAAAACGATGGGAACGACATGAATGAAAAGCCTCAACCGAAGCTAACATATAAAGAAGGTTCTCATTAGTTTGACTGACTTTTCACATTTCATGTCCAAAATATGAACGTAAAAAGTGGAAATTTTTAGGGCGGGAAAACTGCCAATTTTTTAAATATGATGAATACTGATAAGAATAGTGTCTGGACCACAAAAGATCATGGATGAATTGGACTTAGCAATTACTTGCTCATTTTACTGATCATTTGATAAAGGGAATCAGGGGAGGGGGAGGGGGTGGGGGAAATGAAAATCCACAACTAAAATTTAAGAGGGTTTTATTTTGTGTTCTGGATGACATATAAATATAGTTCAATTTAAACCCAAACCAGACACAAAAACAAGTGACAAATAGATCCTTTTTAAGTGTCCGTTTCACCGCCTTCTCTGACTTGTTTTGACCTTTTGATGATATCATTTTTTAACCAGTTACAAACCTGAATCTCTCAATAATAATTTTGACTATTGGTTAACCAAACGCTTTTCTCTTATCTCTTCTCTTCTATGGCTGTCTTCTTTAGACCTGTTTAAGAGCCAGTCCACTGGAGGTGTCTTACATATCATCATCTCCACACAACAATTTGATCCTCCCCATCTCCCAAGAGCCATTAAAGTTTCATATTTGTTATTTTTTGTCGCTCTCTCTGTTTCAATATATGGACATTTTTTTTTTTTTTTTTTTAGCTACTCTTTTTTTTTTTCCTTTCCTTCCTTCATCGGCTGTTTTCTCACTTAGCCTTTCCGATACACGTCGTGTGAAACTTTACCCTAAAATCATGCATGCAGTTTTGTAACCAAAGCTAACTAGGATATGCTCTTAAATAAACAGAAGTGTTAAACAACGAACACAGAAAAGCCAAATCTCACATCAAGGACATGATCTCCTCCAGATGAGTAAAGTGAGAGAGAGAGAGGAAGAGCAAGCAAAAAAAAAAAAAAATATTAACGTACATCCTGAATCGGCATGATATTGTATCCAGTTTCTCTCTAAATGTTACTTTTTGAGTGAGTAGTAAGCTGAAAAGATCTCCCCATCTCGAATGATCTTCGGCGTGACAAAACTAGATGTGCGTTTGCATATTTGATGACTCACAAAAGTACCACACTAGAAAAAGAATCTGTCAAATTTTTTCTAACGCCTTATAAAGTTGACAAGAGAGATGGCTGATGTTTTCCCCCGTTTCTCCTCGAAGAGAGGAAAAAGAGAAAAAAAAAGTTGTAAGAACTTTTAAATACCTGCTTGTCCCACATTGGCAGTAGTACTTGTCTGAAAAACTCTCTCCACACGGAAAGAGACGTTGTTATTGTAGGGGGAAGAAGAAAAAAAACTTTCCGGATTGTCGCTCAGTTTGCGCAAGCACTTTATATTCTATGTGCCCTAGAAAGGTTTTTTTTTTCTTCTTTTTACCTCCCTCTGTTTTGAGAGGCAAAAATCATTTGGCCAATAAAAAGTTGAGGCTCTGAGATTCAATTGGTACTTTGTTATTTTCATAGAATATCGTACGGTTTTTAATAAATTGTGACGTTGATTCAAAAGAGACGGGTTTATTAAATCTGACAAAAATGGGAAGTATTGATGGTTGGGAGTCAGAAACACTTTTGGTGAAGCTCCGAAAAGTGGCTTTTACGACATTTATTTTGGTAAAGTTTCATTACGATTCAATACTTTATCTCTTATGACAATGGATTTTGATTTTCAAAGAGTGAGTATAAAGTTGAGACACTTTTCAAATCGCTTTGTGAATATGGATAAGTGCCTTGAAAACAAATGTCTAAAATCGCAACTACAACAACAAAGAGGAGTAAAATTGCTTGTTATTTAAAAAAAACTAATCTGAGTTTGATCAATTTGCAATCATTTTATGTGTACTTAAAAGGTAAGTTTTGGTAAAATTGTCAATTTTAATTGGTTTAATATACATTAATTAGCAAGAAAGATTTGCAGGTGTTGAGATTACAAATTTATTCAGTTCGGAATGTGTCATAAATTTTACCAATCACTATATTAGTAGCCCATTCTATGTATTAAGAGTTTAGCCTAAAAACAAACAGACAAACATAACAACATTAATTAATAAACTACATTGTTCCTTTAACATAGAAACAGTGATTTTTTTTCTTTTAATGACCTACGTTTATTTGAGAAATGCAATTTCTGTTTGATCCCTATATCCGGCTCAGGTTGACAACAAACGGTCGTAAAGTTTGGCCAGGCTTCACTATTCCTTTACTTAAATTTTTCAGGCTGCTAAAATATTAATGATGTGACAAGCTGTTCAGTAAATATCGCTACATCAGCCCAAAAACTTTACACAAGAAAAAATGTATTATTATTATTATTACTTTGTGTTATTTATTTAATCACTCTCAGAGCAGTCACTTTTTCTGTTTTTATTTATTTTCTCTTTCTCCCTTTAACTACTGCTACATATGTCAATCCCAAAGAGAAAATACTAGTTGTTCAGCCAAACTCAGTGACTGAAGAAAACCCTCTGGAATTATTAGTTTCTGGCAAACGTGATTTTTGTTTTCTTTTCTTTCCAGCTACACCTTACAGTAGTGTAAACACCTCAGCGTGCTGTTCCCCATCCAATGGTTCCTAAAATAGCCCTAGCCGAGGAGTTCAACCCTCGCTGCCATGTGGATGCAATTACGTAGAACATGAAGCTTATTAGCCTCAAACTGGGCCAGGCGCCACGCTGGGGTGCACCTCTCCACCATATGAGAGAGACTAACTGACTGGCGACAAAGCTCAACTCTTGTACCTCAAACTGACGGCAAGACTGTGGAGCCAAGCTCGGGATAAGTATCCCAACAAGCACCTTCTATAACCGTGGGTTGCTGGGGTAACAGACTTATGCAATCTGTCCAGTCAGGGGGGGGGGGGTTGTAGAGAGAGAGGAGACTCGTTCTGGACGTAGGTCCCGTTCGGTAACAATTGAAACATCCGTCAATCACACAATCCTCCTCCCTTTGTTCTGTACGTCAAGGTAACTTTTATTAACTGTAGGATGACGGCTGTCAGAAAGCCCAAGTTTTTTACTCTGACAGCCAGAAAGTTGACACAGGGCTCGGCGATGATCTGTCTTGGGTTTACGTTCAACGAGGAGGTAGTCTGATGGGGTTTTAATGGCTAGGACAAACACAGAGTGTCCGCCGACCAGACGGTCTATCTCCTTTATTTGGAAAAGCCTGCTGTTTCTATCATTGTGTTTGGCTTGTAAACCACAGTCAGGGGACAACATACTGCTTTCAAATGTTGTCACGGATACCGGCAGACTTATAGATCAAATACTTTAGTGTAGTAGTATTAACGGGGGATAAAATCACCCACTAATGTGCCTTGTACTTCACGTAGGTACGTCTCTCTCTGTTCTGTCATCTCTTCCCCCCCCCCCCCAAGGGAACCATATGGTGCCCAGATCTTACAGATACCCTGTGAAATGTTGGATGTAATCTTGTGATGACATCAACCTCTTAATTGAGAAGTAGCAAAAGAAAACTGATATGTTAACATCTTTCATAGCTAAACTTTTGCAAGTCGAAATCTTATTCCGTGGTAAGTCCCAAGACTGACATTTATGCAAGTTTATTATCGCAATAACATTTTTCAGCTCAAGGAAAAAGCTCAAATTTGCCCAGTGTAGATCAACTTCAACTTCTCTGGTTGTATCAACATGAGCTGTTTGTGTGGAGTCACCATACATAACATATCCATTATTTCTATATTTACCACAATAATAGAATTTCCAAGCTACCAGCCTTTTTCCACTGATCACAACCTACTGTAGATGTGGTTAATTGGTATCAAAAAGCAAAGCATGGCTTGGCTACAACATCGACCAGAAATTGGAAAGCAAAATTTTCATCTTTTTTTCCAGTTTTTTTTTTATAGAGTTTGAAAATTTAATCCAATCTTTTTTTTGTTACAAGACAACCCAGTGTATTTTGGATAGAAATTTCATACAAAAACAGTTGTTGCCAATATTTATAATCAGGAAGATTTAAATCTGTATCTGTAGTCTAACACATCAAACATGCAATACCCTATTTTGTTACAGTCAGTAAACCAAAGACTGACTAATTTTATGGGGGGTTGGATTAAGTAGTTTATAATAATATTTATAAAAAATATTCACTCAAACTTGCTGCTTTAGAGTTCAGCATATTCTTAGAGTTTTCACAGCTCTCAGAATTCTCAGTTTTAGGAGTTCTCAGAGTTCAGCATAGATCTGTTAATTAAAGCAGTAATGATCAAAACCTTCACTTACCAAACTGTCCAATTCTTCGTTGCTAGAAAAGTACTGCTTATCAGCTCTAGCCTGTGGAGAAAGGAAAACAAAACAAAAGAAAAGTTTTCTTACAGCAACAGGAATTTAAAGGTAGTCAAAGCATCTATCCCACCAATATGCTACATAGCAAGTGAAATAATGGTCACTCATTTCATCAGAACTTTAAACGAGCAGTCGAGCATGTTTACTTTCAACCTCACGTACCCCTACACTGGTTTGAGACATTGAAGGGAGGGGTAGGGGAGAATGCCAAGGGTCAGACAAATATGGTGAGGCAACATGCCCATGTAAAAATCAGTGCTGTTAAATTTTACTGCACAAGCCCACCTACTCCCTAATCCCCCCTCCCCCCCACCACCTCCCCCCAATCCATTGTCGAGATACCTAAAGTCAGTCAAAATTATTTTTTTCTTGTAAATATTCTCACGCTTCAGAGCATCTAGGAATAAATGTTTAAGTTGTACACTTTTGGGGTCAATTATTACATACTGATGATCCTTCAGATTAGTTATCCGAGTATGAACTTTAAAAGGTAAACAAGTTTTAGAGCCGCTTTGCATTCGCATGGAATCTTACGGAACATTTAGCATCGACGTCTGTCTGAGATCATAATCCAAAATATCGTTAACTAATTTCTTTGATAAGCTTCAATTAAAGTAATGGATTTTAAAAATCAAAAATTTGGAAATTTGCAGTTAAATATGTTCAGTAATACTATTATGAAAATTGCCTAGCCTGTTAAATGTTGAGGATCGTGTCAAACTCATTAATGATTTGCTCATGGAATTCAAATTCATTTGGTGAGAAAAAAGTAATTCGGGGCCTCCTGGCGCTTAAAAATTGCCATCAATTTTTTAAGTGTTACTTGGGTTGATTTGACCCTCCCCTCCCCCTCCCCCCAAAAAAATCCCCCCCCCCAAATCTTTTTGGATCATCTTCAAAAAGCTAGATGTTATCCTCTTTGCACAAAATTTGTTAAAATATTTCAAACAAAACTAACATGTCAGCGAACTGCACAAATACGCATGATGCAGAATGACATCACATGACCGTCACATTGGAATCTCAAATGTAAATGTGGCCGTCAGAAGTTCGTTGTTGATTTTCCACAAACTGTTTCCCTTTTTTCGTTACTTTTTCCTTATGTATTTGAGATAAGATTCCACTTTATGGGGATCGTAATGAGATACCTAACTTCCTCCATTCAATAACACGACATTTTTTCTTTTCATTTTTATTTTTTGTCTATTTCGTTTTCCTTTTTGCAAAATTTCTTGGACAAGAAGAAAAGAAGAAACGTCTGATGGACTAATGTGCTTAATGTGTTTAGAAGTCAATACATACAAACACAAATCAATCGAAGATGCATGAAAGCATTACATGGCATTTTAAAAGTTGGCAGCTAATCAATGTTTTTCAATGTAGTTCAGATGCTTTATTGTCATTTTTCCTGGGTTTTTTTTTCTTTTCCTTTTCATTATTATTATTTTTTTTTTTCCCTTGATGTGCCTTTTTAGTCTTGGTGTATAGAGTAAATAGTATACACCTGTTTTGTTTGCTCTCACAAAGACAAGCCAACGATTTTTGCTCAAAGTTGTATCTCAACTACATGAAAATGATCTGTGTATCTTGCAAACAGGAATTTAACTGTTTAAGCTATTTTAACCAACAATACAATAAATATACAATATAAACAAATTTCAGTTTAATTTCATTTTTTTTTTTTTTTTTTTTTTTTTGATAGGGAGAAAATGATTCATCTTGCATAGGCATAGTAAAGATGTTATACATACAATATTGCTACACTTATATAAGATGTACTATATAGCAAAGAACTGTAGTGTTTTTTACTAAACACCTTTCTACTTTATTTTACCCATTTGTTACTTTAATCCTTTTATAACTCCTAGACTGTTTACTTTGTAGACATTTTACTCTAGTCCAGCAACAAGCTCTTTGAGATATTCTTTATATGAAAAGTGCAATATAAATATATATATTATTGTTATTAAGGAACTTTACAAATATACTGAGATACTTTAAAATATAAAATATATACTAAATATTGTGCCACTTTCAGGTAGTATGTTGTAAATGCTACCTTGGTTTGCGATGATGGTTTAAAGTAACATTTATCTGTGTCCTAATACGGCGCAACGCAAAGTTATGCTTACAATTGTTATTTTTCGTTGCGACAAACACCCGAGAAGGATTGGGATACTGTACATAGGACATACTTAGAAAGAAAAACAAAGGGAATGTAAGGGGTTAAATAAATACTCAAAAGTACTAAAAAATAAACCTGACGTTAAATACCATGTCCTAACTACAAATGGCAATACAATTTTCTTGTCTTTGAAACCAGACTATAAAAAAATATTAAAAAACACCTTTTGATTTTTGGGCTTCCCTTCTCTTTCTCATATTTTGTACACTCTTTTTTCATATACATGTTAATAACCATTTGATCAAGGTAAAAGAATATGTACACAAATCAAGAATTTTAAATGAAAGAAGAAAATAAAAATAAAAATCCCGCCGCCCGCCGCCGTGAAGATCAACAACTACAAAGATGATGATGATGAAGCCGGTTTAGGTGAAGGTTGGCTGAGTTTTATGAAGTCAGATGGCTGTGACCTTACTACAGCTGATCCCAGGCAAGACTGGCATATGTTTTGCCATACCATATATATCATATAATATATCTATATACATATATATATATATCTGCCTTGCCTGTGTTTAATATATACACATTGATACAGACTCTAAATGCTGAAGTTAATGGTTATAGTATGCACACTACAGCAGCAAGCAGGCACAACAAGCACTATATCTATAAACAGCCCTAAAACACAAAGCTGTGAAAAATTAATATCTGTTTTGGCTGTGGCAAATTTTTTTTTTTTCCTCCCCCTTCTTTCTTGTGTGCAAGTATGCGCCTTTGGGAAAAGATGAAAATTAATCTTTTAACCTGGCTGCTGTGTTTGTGTCCACTCGACTGAGCACGGAGCTACATATCGGGGGTCCTATGTGTTGATGCTGCAGAATGGAAAACCGGGGTGCTTATAAACGCTAAGTAAAAATCCACGTATATTCTTATACAAGGCAGACAACACGAGACACAACCAACCGATCATCTTGGGGATGAAAAATCCTGGAACCTTGGGCTTAATCTGCTGGAATCAGGTTGGGTTTATGTTTACAGTAACCGTTATGAGTACCATATCAACTTGAACATCATCTTGGGTATATGTTAAAGTCTAGACAGAGAGGGGGGGAGAGGGGCGGGGAGGGGGGAAAACCTCTCAAAGCATATTGTGGTATACAGAAAGTAAAACTAATAAATAGAGGACCTTGCCGTTTTAATTTGTAAGCATAAGCAGTTCACAGGAAATAGTATTTGTTGTCTCGAAAATTACATAAAACACCCACGACGGAGGGCTGTTTGAAGAGCAATTCGCAATTACTTTTCCTCATCTTTCTGGGGTTAATTTCAAACAATTGTTAATAAAAGTAACAATTTTTAAATTTTAAAGAAGCACTGCATATATACCTCCTATCTACAGTAACAGCTTCATAAATCCAACTGACATGCAATATTTAATATAGCAATTTATATATTGGGATTATTTTCAAAAAGTTTTAATATCACAAATGAACAATTTTGAAATTAATGCACAAGGGGATTGATACTTCTAATAATTGAAAAGGTGAAGCAGTTCTCCTTCACCTCCCCTCCCCCCCCCCTCCTTCCCCTCACCCTCCCATGACTGCATAAATGAGTACCAAATCAAAGTCAGCCTCTGTGTATCTTCAAAACATTGTTTTTCTTTCAAATATTTCAAACCAAATTTCAATTCGCACAACAAGCAGACGGGCCTGTTATAACAGAAGTATATATATTTAAAACTATATTTTTAGTTTTAAGATTGACAAACATACATTTGACAACTGCATTTAGTCTCGACTTGTCTCGTCATGTTAAGTATGTATGCCCAAATTTCTGCCTTTTGTGAATTGTAAAGTGTTGCTTGCCATAGTCCATACAGTTTAACGGGGGAACAAACCAGAAAAAAAAATAATCTTTGTTTACACAGCAGGTGTGTTCCTTTTATAATTGAATCTACACCCAACAACTTCGTCCATGCGGTGTATATCATTAAAATCATGCTAGTATTGTACACTCGAACAGTAAACGAATGCTACTTTCTGATACACGGTGCTTTTTTTCCCATACCTGCACAATAGTCGCTCGTGCGTACCCTGGCAGAAGCGACCGAGTTAAGTTGAGGGCAGGTGAGGATAAAAAGAGTTACGATCTATTTATCTCATTAATGGTGGTAGAACTCCCAGAAAGCAGGTAGTCTCCCACGCCAGCGAGGATGTACCTGAACCTTAACGTATTTTTATCGTCTTATAATCTCTCATACACAACACTTGAGCGCTGCAACAGAGTGCAGCTAGGCAGGCACATATGTTAAAATAAATATGGCAACCATCCGTGTTGTAATCCTGTAACCTAAAAAACTTCAAGAATTTGCAACTGGGATAGTTTATACCACTGCAGGGTTACTTAAAGTTCGACTGAGAGGTGGGGGAGGGGAT